>JYDO01000217.1:0-60189 GCA_001447755.1 Trichinella papuae | reverse complement strand
GCGCAATTCAGAATTATCATACGTAAAGATAACAAAGAATACTAAAGAAAAAGAAAATTTTCTTCTAATTGAGACCTTAAACACTGTTCATAGAAATGTCATCCATTCTGATTCTGGCACGGGGCCATTTGACATTATAAATATAAACCCTCTCCTATGGTTTTTAACTGAAGTTTTTACTTGTTCAAATTTGTTATCTCGATTCAGTGTCCACTTTCGAGAATAATGTAGGAAAATCGATAATCTGTGTGAAAAATCTGGAATCTGGCGCAAACAGTTTTAATTTATCCACAAATGGCACACCAATGTTGCATCGAAGAATGCAATGTCCACTGCCCCTCGAAATGAAGAGGCGTCAACAGCTATTCTGCTTGTGCCATCAATTGCTTTTTTGGCATCATCAAAGTGCTTTGCTTTTATCTCATTGAGTGTATAAATACTGTTGAAAAGAATGTCAACCAACAGTTGCTTTGCTTGTCAGATAAATTACGTTTTAGCTAGCAATTTTACGAGATTTATGCACAAGATGCTTTTCCGTTTGTCAGAAATTGTTCTGATGAGTAGCTAAAGGCTATTCAAGTACAAAGGAAAACTGAATAAGTGATAAATTGTCTACAGCTGCAGTTTTCAGCCTCAAATTACTTTTCTGATTTTAGCGTGACTGATTTCTTCAGTTCCTTCTTGTGTGCAATCAGAGAATTTTTAATTTTTACAGTTTCCCGTTCATGCTTGACCAGTGTTAATTGCGTTTATTTCTCAGTTTTATTTAAATGAGCAATCCTAATCTAGAATTTCATTCACAAAAAATGAAAATTTATATATACATTTTGTGTAAATTGTTTGAACTTTATTTTTTCAAGATCCTAATTAAACAGACTACTGCGATATCGAACGCTTAAGTTGCCAATACTTCATTATATGCATTTCCAACCTTTGGCAACATTTTAACTTGTATCTCAATTATAAATATAAGTTGAACATTCGAGATCAAAAGCAACGATTATGCTATAGCTGATCAGTTGCATTTTGAAATTATTTTACGCAACAACAGAACGCCAATCAAAGTTGGCTTTCTATTAATGTTTCTCCATCACAGTATCCGATCCACCTTATCTCTGTGATAACGCTGCATATGATCTGCTATGACATAATCGTCGGCAGTCATAAAGCATGGATTTGTTTTTCAAAAAGAAAAGCTTTGTAAAAAATTCAAATTCCAACTAGATTTTTGTTTGAAAATTAAAAGTTACTTAGTTAGCATGCTTGAGAACAGCATTTAATGCCTAGAATTTAGAAGAAAATTTTATTTTTCTCTTATGTTCCTTAATTTCGTCATACCATTTCAGTTTTTCTGAGGACAATGATGCTATCCTAATGCACCGGATTCAAGTTGAGGAACAATCCTATTAATGATATTGTTGGTCTGGAATTTTTACAGCGCTTTGGGCAGTAGGAATGAAAGTCTCGGTGGCAAATGAAAGACCCATTTATGCTCCATGCTTGCCGACGAGGATAATTAGCAATCATCATATTTTGGCAGAGCATAAGCAGTGCTAAAGCAAGGTAACGGGAACACCCCTGATGGAAAGAACTATAGCTGAAAAATAAATTAATTTGCTTTCTGTTTTGTTTAGTAAAATAAATGCAACAGATGAGCTAATTCGCGATTATTTTTGATCTCGTATGTAAAACATTTGATTAACATTTTAATACAAGAATTACAACTTGAATGTTAGTCAACCCAGTAGTCGGTTTACTTTAGATATTGAATAATTACTTTGGATAATACAAGTTACACAAAACGTACAACTGCATGTTTCTTTAATTTTAAATAAAATTCCAGATTTTTATTTTTTTTATTAAAATAAAAGATAAAAAAAGGAAAATAATAATTCTGCTGAAACAGTGCGAAAGAAACATTGAAAAGATTAAAGATAAAACTTGTGCAAATCAGAAAGATTTTCAGAGAACAGTCAGGCTAAAATTAGAAAAGTATTTCGATGCTAACATTCAGCAATCACCACTCCTAGTTTTAGCTGAAAACTGCAGCTGTGGACAATTTATCACTTGTTGAGTTTTCCTTTGTATTTGAATAGCCTGTAGCTACCCTTCAGAAAAATTTCTGACAAACGGAAAAGCATCTTGTGCATAAATCTCATATAATTGCTAGCTAAAACGTAATTTATATGACGAGCAGAAACAGCTGTTTGTTGACATTTCTTCGAACAGTATTTAAGCTCTCGGGTAGAAGAAAGTTTTTTATTTCTATTCTGTTCCGTACTCTCGTGATGGCTGATATTTCTGAGCTGCGGCTTGTAGCAAATCAGGGCGGCAGTATGTCCCTTGTTCATGAAGGCAGGACATACAAATTGAAACATACCGGCAAACAGAAAAAATATTGCAGTTGCTCAAAAGTATGCGCTGAATGTACAGCATGTGTTCCTTGTTATTAACAATTTACCTTATTTTGGTATAGGATAAAGAAAACAGCGCGGGTGCAGTGTGGACGTATTTAGAGGTAACGGCCGTGATCGATGGAAAAGATCACGTTGAAACTTGCCGGGTAGACGAGCACCTGGCTTATAAAATGGAGAAGAAAGCAATTTTGAAAAAACGAAGTGCAGAAGAAACGAACCCCATCCCTGCCGTATACGACGAAGAAGCTTCTGCCGCCTCCGCTGTTTTCCGTCCAGTTCCTGGTTTTTAAGCGAATGCGAGCCAAATGTCCAAAATTCAGGCAAAGTGCTTCCGCAGACTTCCTGAACAACGCCATGATCTGGAAATTCCTGATTAATTTGGGACAACAAAGTCTGGGGAAGACAGTTTATTGTGGCAGAGTGAATCGAGACATATAATTTGCGTCAGGTTCTAACATTAGACTGCTGACAACCAGGAGAGCCTGTGACAATACATTAAGATTGTACCTCAGTGGTATCAACAGCTTTTTACCATAAATTTATTTTTATTTTTACCCCGTACATAAACAGTAAACTGCTGGCACCAGCTTATCCGCCACAAAGGCATGGATGGTAAACAGTTGTTGATACCATTGTGGTACAACCTTGAAAGTACCATCCATACCCCAGGTTCGCATGGCTGCTATCCACCGTGATGTTGTATGCTAAGTGCTCATCTACTGGGCAGCTTTCGATGTGATCATAGTGCTTGATCACCGATGTCACAACAAGGTTTGTCCATATAGCACCACCGCAGCCTGTTTTGTCGTATACCAAAATTAACTAACTCTTAATAACGAAGGACACACACTGTATAATTAGCGCATACTTTTGAGCAAATCCAATGTTTGTTTTGTTTACCAGTGTATGCCTCAATTTGTATGCCCTGCCTTCATATACAAGGGACATACTTCCGCTACGATTTGGTAAAGGATGTAGCTTAGGGACAACAGCCATAGGAAGAAACAGAATAGAAAATGATTCAAATAACTCGGGAACACAAAGCACTGAACTGAAACGCAAGACCAAAAGAAAATGAATTTGACGGTTTTGAATTTCATTTTAAATAAGCATTTTATATAAGGAAGTTAACGCTAAACGCAGCAGTAAGGGAAACTAGAATTAGCAGTCTTGAATTTTCTTAGCTTTTCCACTATTCCGGTTTATTTGTCTAGCTCAGTCAGTTATGTCTAGCTTTATGCTTAATAGGAATTTGCTTCCTGATTCTGATGTATATCTCGTTTCTACTAGTATTACTAATACTGGTATTGACATTTATGAAAAATACAGCCAGTATCCAGTTCAGAATTTCAGCAAGCAAAAAATTTCAGATTCACGACCATATTTGATATTTGATTCATCTGTTTCTTGTGATGAGTCACAAATAATCAAATCCACGAATGTTGGGGGTCGACTGTATTATACGCAAGAACAGAACACCAAACAAAGTTGGCTTTCTATCAATGTTTCTCTATCACAGTATCCGATCCACCTTATCTCTGTGTTAACCCCGCATATGATTTGCCGTGATATAATCATCGGCAGGCATAAAGTATGAATTTTTATTTCAAAAAGAAAGCTTTGTAAAAATTAAAGTAAAATTCTTTGACTTCACAATGAAAACAGTTTTTCCAGAAAATACATATATAAATTTCTCTTCTTTTTGTAATTCAAATTCCAGCTAGATTATTGTTTTCAGACCCTGGCGTAGAAGAAAAATTTTTCTTCTACCGTTCCTTAATATCGTCATGCCATTTTAGTCTTTCTGAGCACAATGATGCCATCCAAATGCACCAGACTCAAATTGAAGAATCTTATTAATGAAATTGCTTGTCCGGAATTTTTACAGCGCTGTGGACAATAAGACTGAAAGTCTCGGTGGCAAATGAAAGACCCATTTATGCTCCATGCATGCTGAAGAGGATAATTAGCAATCATATTTTGGCAGAGCATATGCAGTGCTAAAGCAAGGTAACGGGAACACCCTTGATGGAAGGAACAATATCTGAAAAATTTTCTTAACTTTCTGTTTTGTTGGGTAAAATGATTTCGAAATGCAACAGATTCTGTTTTGATCTGGAATCTTGAACCATTGTAATACAAGAATTGCAACTTGAATGTTTAGTCAACCCAGTAGTCGGTTTACTTTAGATATTGAAAGAGAAATTTAATACAATTTACACAAAATGTATAACCACAGATGTTTATTTTAAACAAAATTGCAATTTTTATTTTTTATTTAAATGAAACATAACAAGAAAATCAATAACTCTGGTGAACAGGAGCAAAAGAAACATTGAAAAGATTCAAGATAAAATTCTCATCCAAACTTGAAATATTTTCAGAGAACAGAAAATATGTTGATGCTATAACATTCAGCAATCACCACTCCTAGTTTTAGCTGAAAACTGCAGCTGTGGACAATTTATCACTTGTTGATTTTTGTATTGTACTTGAATAGCCTTTAGCTACTCTTCAGAACAATTTCTGACAAACGGAAAAGCATCTTGTGCATAAATCTCGTAAAATTGCTAGCTAAAACGTAATTTATCTGACGAGCAAAGCAACTGTTGGTTGACATTCTTTTGAACAGTATTTATGCACTCAGCGAGATAAAAGTAAAGCCCTCTATATGATGATGTCAACAAGCAGGAAGAAATGGACACCACTGAGCAGAAAAGCTGTTAAAGCTTCTTCATTTCACGGGGCAGTGGAAATCGCATTCTTTGATGTCAGCATTTGTGAGCCATTCGTGTGTGATTAATTTTCTGCTGTCAGTATCAACAAAAGGCATTGGCGCCACAAGGAATATCACAAGTTGATCTTCAATTGTAGATAAAATGAAAAATGAAAACTAAATGTTGCAAAAGGGTTATTTAAAATGGAATTCAAAACCGTCAAATTCATTTTCGTTTGGTCTTGCGTTTGAGTACAGTGTTTTGCGTTGAAGAGTTATTAGATGATGGGCGTAATTAGATTTTAGTGCACATTCTATTGAACAGTATTTGCTTGCCTGTTGTTATGACTCATCACAAGAAACTGATGAATCAAATATCAAATATGGTCGTGAATGTGAAATTTTTTGCTTGCTGAAATTCTGAACTGGACACGGTCTGTATTTTTCATATATTTCAATACCAGTATTAGTAATACTAGAAGAAACGAGATATACATCAGAATCAGGAAGTAAAGTCCTATTGGGCATAAAGCTAGACATAACTGACTGAGCTAGACAAATAAACCAGAATAATGCAAAAGCTAAGAAAATTCAAGACTGCTAATTCTAGTTTTCCTTACTGCTGCGTTTAGCGCTAACTTCCTTTTGCAAAAGGGTTATTTAAAATGGAATTCAAATCGATAACATTCATTTTCCCTAGTTTTCTGTCTTGTTCAGTGCTTCGTATTTGAGAGTTGTTGCTAATGAAGAGATAAAATTCAGTTTGTGTGTACTCAAAGGAACCAACAAAAATTGGTGTACAGAGGAAGGTGTTACACCCTCAAGCGGACGAATCGCAATGACAAATGTTGGATATGCGCATCAGTAAGCAGAATTGTTTTTTAATATTGCACAGTTTTATTATTGTGTAATATCATAAGCCTGCAGTTTCGTTTCGAATTTAGGGAATGAGAGGTTGCCGCGGAAAACTGTACTCTATTATTGGATGCCACCCATGTAACACGAACCGGTGAGCATGGAGAGGGCTCGCGAGTAGACGCCCATGCATTCTACCATCAGCAGCAGCTGAATGAATTGAAAAGGCTGGCTGCAGGGGATCCGAGGCCAGTATCGGAAATTTATGATGAGCTGGCAAACAATGCCTCCACCAGCTTAGATACTGCTGCTTATTTCCCATCGTGGGACCAGGCCCGAAACGCAATGTACTACAGCCGGGACAAGAGATACCCACGACTTCCGGCCAGGCGGCAGGATCTGCGGCTCACTGCTGAGCAAACAAACTCCGGTGCGCAAATTTAATGTATCACTCGCCGACCAATGATATATTAATTTTTGCCACCGAGGCTGGTGTGAGGCTGCTGGCTCAGAGTAACTGCTGGTGCGGGGATGGGACGTTTAAGATTGTCCCATCCTGGTACCAGCAGTTGTTTACCCTTCATGTGTTCATGAGGGGTAAACTGCTACCCGTCGTATATTGTTTGACTGTTAGATAAGATCTGCCCATGTATAGCCGGATAATTGAAGTGCTCCATTCCAAAGCGGAAGAACTTGGCGTCCAACTTCATCCGGCGAAATTTGTTTGTGATTTCGAAACAGCCTTGATCCCGGCCATTCAAGGCAACTTTCCCATCACTCGGGTGCAAGGTTTCTTCTTCCACTTTTGCCAAGCTGTGCTTCGGCAGGTCGGCCGGCTTGGCTTAAGAACTGATTATATCATAATCATACCAAATGATCATAATGGCATTTGCATTTTTTCCAGTAAACCTTGTACTCGCTGGTTTCGAAATTTTAAATGTTGGGACGTCCAGTGTCAAGTGGAAGCCTTGTTCCAGTACTTCCAGCGGGAGTGGCTTCCAGCTACTGAAATTGCGCTTTGGAATGTTCATGGTGTGGCTATGCGGACCAACAACCATCTAGAAGGTTGGCACAGCCGCATGAACAAAAGAGCACGTAAGCACCACCTGGGATTCTATCAGTTTCTACAACTGATCATTGACGAACAGGGCAAAACCGAGACGGTGGTGCGGCAAATAGATGATGGCTATGCGCGGGGAAGTGGCTCCGTAAAACGTAGCGCAGCTTACGGATTCCAGCAGCGATGGGTAGCTGCGGTTACGGGTAGATTACATCGCAATGAAATTGGTATAGAACATTTTTTAAAGGCTATAGCTTATACTCCTGCACCTGTACCATTATAGCATCTCTGCACACTATTCATTATTGTTGTATATATTTATTCATTATTATTGTATAGTTTATCTTTGTCCATTGTATATATTGTAATATAGTTCAGATTTGTTTGTTGTTGATTATTATTGATTGTTCGTTGTTGTTGTAATATAAAGCTGTATACTATATATTTGCCTAATTCAGAAGCGCTTGTAGCGAAAAGCAGAAATGTTTTGGTGCAAAGCAGTTTGTTGATTAGTACAGAAGTGAAGAAATAAAATTACAAAATGAAGTTATTATTTGAACAATGAAATGTAAAACTGAAGAATCATTAATGTTATAGACTAATATGACTACTCATTTAAAGCGATATTCAAATACTGCAAGACGTCTTTTTAAATTCTGTTAACAATATACACAGAGTGAGCAATTGTAAAGAAGTTAAATATTTGTCATATGTATATTTACTGTAATTGTTATAATTTCTTTAACACAATAAAAGATAGCTAACACCACATCTTAAAAGCATACTCCTTTGTCAAAAATAGTTCGCATTTCCTGTCACATCATGTGTTGGTGATGAAGATGATTTTAATACAAATGGAAAATGAACAATTGACAAGTTGTCCACAGCTGCAGCTTTCCAGCTAAACCAAAGAGTGACAACTACTGAATTCTTAGCATCTCATTAATTTTCTGCTTTTACTGGATGTGTTCTATTTAAATCAGGGGTAGCCAAAGTGGTCGATATCGACCCCTTGGGGTCGATGGGACTATCTAAGAGGTCGATAAAGGCTTAGGGGTCGAATGGGGGTCGATGAACTCCGGGATCGAATATGAACTTTGAAATCCCATCTGAGGAATTTACTTCCTGGAGACTATTTTGTAACAATAATTAATACTTTTCTGAACTATCAACAGACACCACCAGAAATTAATTTTGCGGGGCCGAACTGCGCAATGCTAAGAAAATTTTCGAATTCAGGCTAAATTTTCATTGCCTTTTGTTACAGGTCGTTTAACGCTTGTTTCCTCCAGTTGGACAAAATACGGCTTTGTTCTATGAGTTTGATAAATATGTTGCATAGGCCTTTGTCAGATATTTTTCGCGTCTTTCATCACATCAGATGAATTGGTAAAGGCGAATTTAGTACAAAGCTAAATGATAAATTGTGCACAGCAGCTTGGGGTAGACGTCTGCGTGACAACGACCGTGCGTAATTGAAGCAACGCATGACAGCGAGCGTAGCTGCGCTTTATTTCTGGATATTTCTGCTGAGAATAATGGTGAGCGCTGATGCAAAGAAGAACTGCAGACAATATTCGTAACAATATTTGAAATTTGGTTTCATAGCTTCTTTTGCTAATGAAACCATGTCTATGTGCCTGCTATGTCAAAAGTTTTTCAGTAACGATGCTATGAAGCCTTCAAAGATGAAAGACCACCTCGAAAGGGTTCACCCTAATAAGAAAAACAAAGATATTGAGTTTTTAAGATGCTGAAAAAAATCAGAAATCAACCCAATTTGAAGGCGTTTTTCAAAGCGCCTAGTATTGTTGATTGTGAAGGAGGATTGAAGGCATCATACAGCATCTCCTTTAATATAGCAAAGAAAACAGTCGTATACCAGTGGTGAGGAGATCATTATACCAGTTATTAAAGAAGTGATTGAAACTGTTATGAAGAAAGACTCTGAACCTGTTCTGAAGTGTATCCCTATAAGTGAAAAGACAGTGCAGCGACGCATCGATGAGATGGCCAGTGATGTGGAGAAAACTTCGGTGTCTGAGCTTCAATATTGCAAATTTTCTATCCAACTAGCTGAGTCAGCTTTCGGTTGCTCGAATATTCTTATGGCCTATGTCAGGTATTATAGTCAAAGCTTAAAGTGCATTGTTGACCAGTTTTTGTTTGCCAATTATCTTAAAGGTGATGCAAAAGGTGAGACAATTTTTCGATGCTTAGAGGATTATTTGAATGAACAAAATGTTCCCCTCGTGAATATTACTGCAGTGGCTACCAGTGGTGCAAGATTTGGATTTGTCACCTTACTCAAGGAAGTGGTTCTTGATGTACGCACTGTTCATTGTGTATTACACAGACATCATCTTGTTGCTATGAATCTCAGTGCATGCTGCCTTAAAAGTGTGTATTAAGGCAGTCAATAAAATTAAAGGGCAACCGATGAATTCCTGACTATTTGCAATGTTATGTGAACAAAATGATGACTTGTTGCTGCTGTTGCTTACAAAGACTTGTTAATTTGTATCACTCGACTGTGGAGTTTCTTGCTGATGTGGACCAAACATTATGTGAGGAATTGAAGAATTGTAAGAACCATCTGTTTTATTTGGCAGAGTTGTATTCAAAATTTAATGAAATACAGAAACGTCTGCAAAGAAAAGATGTCTCAATTATTCAAGCACGAACAGTGCTAATAGGCTTCCAAGCTAAAATAGGCCTATTTAATTCTTTTTTGGCACGACGAGATTTTAAGTACTTTGCAAATTTACAAAATCTGGAAGAATTAGCAGATGTTTCAGACCGTGACATGGAGATATACATCAATTACCGGCTCATTAGTCGTTGTTGTGATGAGTTTTGTTTGTTGTCGCGAACCTAAATTTTACTGGTCGTCATTGTAATGCGTGCTATTTATCAAATTTTGATTTCTTTTTAATGGTCACACTTTTTTATTCTAAGCTTTACTATTTATCTTCTGTATATATATATGTATTAAAAAATTACTATTTTATGATATTCATTTGATGAAATTAATTACAGTTACTTATTTAATGAAATTCATTGAAATGATGAATCCACGTGATCTTTCTTACTAATAGCATCCGTAACTTCTAAATTTATACACATTGCACCCCTGCAGCGTATTTTAATCTTCACCAAAGTAAACTAATATTTTATAACAATGGACACATGTTGTACACTGAGAATATTCTTTGGAACATCCACACAATATTTTTTCTGTTTGCGGGGTATGCTTCAGTTTATATGCCCTTCCTTCAAAAACAAGGAGCAATCCACCGCAACTGTTGCTTACAAAGCGCAATTCAGAATTATCATACGTAAAGATAACAAAGAATACTAAAGAAAAAGAAAATTTTCTTCTAATTGAGACCTTAAACATTGTTCATAGAAATGTCATGCATTCTGATTTTGGCACGGGGCCCGTTTGACATTATAAATGTCAAACCTCTCCTATGGTTTTTAACTGAATTTTTTGCTTGTTCAAATTCCTTTTCTCGATTGAATGTCCACTTCCAGGCAAGATGTAGGAAAATCGATAATCTGTTTGAAAAATCTGGAATCTGGCGCAAACAGTTTTAATTTATCCACAAATGGCACACCAATGTTGCATCNTTAACCTTCTGATGACTAAAGTAATTTTTGTCCTTCCGATGACTAAAGCCGGGTCAATTTTGACCCGGGTGAACAATGAGCATTTTGCGGGTTTAATTTCACTTATTTATGAAACTCAGTGCTTCCTATTGTTTGATATGCTATTCCTGAATTAAATTTAGCAATTTAAAAATTAATTCGATCATTGGAAGTTATTTAATTGATAATTTATGCATGGGGTTGCTTGAATCATTGAATTGAGTTGTATCAGTTCACTGTTATTGCAATTCCAGTAACATTTTTCAGCCTTTATTGGTTCCTTCTATAGTACTGGTTTATTAAAAAGTTAATTTTGGCATTAGACTTGTTTTTTGTTATAGTTAGCTTGCATAAATTTGCCCACAACTTTGTGATTGGCTGTTCGCTGATAGGCTGTACGGCGTTTGTCGGTAATTGGCTAATGAATATTGCAATTTTATTAGTTACTCAGTTTTGATCAGCAATTGGGCGAGTGACTGGTACTATTTGATTAGCTAATCAACTTTCACCATTGATTGGATGATTATTTTTCATCAAAGTTTTCCCAAATATATAATACATTACAGCTTAATTACCTTATATGCACATAAATAATCACTTCGCATTTTTTGCGACAGTTTTTTAAAGATATAATGTGGAATAGTGTATATTTCTTTTTGGACTTGAAAAATGATGCTTTCAAAAAGCTTCTGCGTTTTACAGTTCACTGATTACAGAAGGTTATCCTATTACATCAATTTTGCTTTTGCAATTTTATTTCCTCAAGTCTATGCTGATCAACAGAGTATTTGCACAGAAACTCAGCTGTTTGCTATAACCGCTTCAGAACTAGGCAGATGTATAATGTACAATTTTTCATTCTACAAGAACTAACAAATCTAAACTATATTACAAAGTACAGTATTGTACAATACAATATGTACAGTGCGCCAAGATGTGCAGTATAATAATAAAAAAACATTTAAAAAGGGTCCATTTCTAAATTTAAGGCAGTTGCCCTATGTCAGGCGACAAATCTTTTGCATCATTTGCTATTGTTATCATCGTAATACAATAATTGCAACTTGAATGTTTAGTCAACCCAGTAGTCGGTTTACTTCAGATATTGGAAAACAAATTTTCAGAAGGAAAAGGCCAGCAAAATCAGAAAAGTATTTCGATGCTAACAGATTAGCAGTTGCTTGTCCTAGTTTTAGCTGAAAACCGCAGCTGTGGACAATTTATCACTTGTTGTTTTTCCCTTTGTACTTATATCACTTTTAGCTACTCATTAGAACAATTGCAGCACCAAGCAGTAAAGCTGTTTGTGTGTGATTAATTTTCTTCTGTCAGAATCAACAATAGGCGTTGGTGCCACCAGAAATATTACAAGTTGATCTTCAATGATTGATAAAATGGAAGGGACAGGATCAGAAGGAGGAAATAAGAAGGACAGAAGAAGATCAAGAAGGAAAGAGAAGACTTGTGAGCAACATGCATCATCCATATTTACGTGCACGCGCATATCTGAATTACAAGTTTCAAAAGTAAACTATCTTTGGCAGCAGGTGTTCTACAGATATAACTCATCAGTTCAGATTAGACTCACAGCTGTAAATGATAGCTTGCAGACGTGCAAAAAATAATCACACCGGTCAATTATTCAATTCTTCAAAGATTGAGGACAATTCAGACTGCACGTAGAAAATATACACAATTGTTTACGGACGAAAGATTGCATACGTAAAACATAATTTTGTCCACCTTCATTATCACTACCGCGACAATAAAAATTTTTTGAAAAAAAAGGCTTTCGGTTGATTCCAGCTGCTTCCACTATTTTTTGGGTTTAACGCATCCACTAACGTGAGAATGCAAATGAACAAAATGGGTTCCGCCAAACCCCTTTTGATATAACTTGTGTGCAAAAATGTTTTGGTAATCGTAGGGTTAGCAGCGAGCACACGACTCGTTCAGTGATAATTTTTCCTTCTTTTTTCCTCGAATTTGAGCTTGCTTTTTATGAGCTCAAGAAATTCGACACCACCTTCACTGTTGGTCGTAAATCCCTTTCTGTTATTCTCTTGTCAATCAACATAGGTGTGACTGATTAGGCATCACGGCACCAGCTCACATATCGCTGACACGTGTTCCCCGTCAAATGACAGGTTTGCTGGACAAAAATGAAGCAAACAACGCTTATTTGCTTCATCTGAGCCGATGTAATACCATACATCCAGTATCTAAAAGTTAGAACGGAATTTCTAACTGTTTCTGTAAACATGATACGATCACAGGTCTAAAAATAGAACGGAATTTCCAACAAGGAAGTGGTAATGCATCCCACATACGGGAAAAGTTTGATGAAAAACAATCAACCAATCAATGATCAAAGCTGAGAATCAAATCAAATAGCAACTGCAAGGTTATTTTCAATCACTTCAAGTCCAAAAATTCTTGATAACCAGCGTTTTGCATCTGATTGCCAATTTGTGATTGAACGAGATAGTATGGAACGACGCGGAGAAAGGATGTTTTCTGTTTTTTTCCAAGAAAACTTTCAAGAAAGTGAGAGTGATGATGATTTCATACCGGAAGAAGTTTCTGAAGATGAAGACCATGTAATTTCAGATGAGGAAAGTACTGAGGAAGAAACCGACAGTGAAATTACACCCCTAATTGTTCAGCCTGGAACATTCATTGCTCGCGACGGCACTAAATGGACAAGTAGCAAACCAGTGAAGGCACGAAGAAGAGCCAGTGTGAACATCGTTGAAAAACAACCTGGCCTGACGATGAAAGCCCGTGAAATCTCACGCCCTGCGGATGCTTTCAATTGTTTCATCGATGATGAGATGGTAAAAATAATTTGTCACGAGACAAATCGATATGCATTGCATAAGGGTGAACAGGGCACATGGATTGATGTGACCCCGATTGAGATCAGGGCATTTTTCAGATTGCTTCTTCTTGCTGGTTGCTACCACGGAAGGAAAGAGCCGGTGCTGGACATGTGGAGTGAAGAAAATCACTGTTTTCAGCGACCAATCTTCACTGCCACAATGTCTCGAGACCGATTCAAGAAGATTGTTCGATTTATTAGATTTAATGACTTCCGAACGTGAGCAGAGCGTCGCATGCATGACAAAATGGCGCCCATCAGAAGTGTTTCGGAAAAATTCGTCCGTAACTGTCGTGAATCATTTTTTCCGAATGCACATCTATGTGTGGATGAACAGCTTCTTCCATTTCGTGGGCGATGTCCGTTCAGAGTGTATATCAAGTCCAAGCCACACGGTTATGGCATAAAACTATGGACATTGTGCGACTCTGTCACGATGTATGTTTGGAATTTTCAAGTGTACTGTGGCAAAATGGGGCCCCGGCCAGAGAGGGATCAGGGTCGAAGAGTCGTGCTTGATTTGGTTCAGGGCCTGGAAAAAGGATACGGTGTAACAACGGATAACTTCTTCACATCACTTCCACTTGCAAGAGATTTACTCAGTCAGGGGAAAACGTTAACGGGAACAATTCGATGGATGCGGAAAGAAGTTCCGTCATGCTTGAGGCCAAATCAGACTGACGCTTTGCATTCTTCGAAGTTCCTTTTTACAGAAGATGCCATGCTAGCGTCATATGTCCCGAAGAAAGGCCGTAACGTTATCCTGCTATCGACGCAGCATATGGATGACGATGTTGGTGATGAAGATCAGGATTGGAAGCCACACGTCATATTAGAGTACAATGCTTGCAAAGGAGGAGTGGACGCTATGGACAAAATGGTGCGAGAATACTCGTGTTGCAGAAACACAAAGCGATGGCCTCTGCTACTGTTCATGAATATGCTGGACGTGGCAGCAGTAAACGCTTTTGTGGTTTTCATGACGAAGTTTCCCACTTTTTATGGTAACAAGAGTCACCGAAAGCGTCTGTTTTTGAAAGATCTTGGAATGCAGCTTGTACGCCCTAGCATTGAACGCAGAGCTTCGGGAAATTTTTCTGGCTTACAGAAAAATATCCAGCGCTGCATTTTGATGGTGTTGAAAGAAGAACATGTGCCGAAGAACACCAGAAATGAGGAAACATCAAGTAGGAAGAGGGGTCGTTGTGGCTTGTGCGTACCACGCGGTGACAGAAAATATTCAACGAAGTGTGATCACTGTCAAAAATTTGTTTGTGCAGAACACTGTACTTCTACAAAAACGTATTTATGTTTGGAATGTACTGATCAGGAATAAAGTAGATGTATTATTTTAACATGCTTTTGATAGACATGAAATGCAATTTTTCGGACATGCATTTGCAAACTTTCTGAATTATGCGCTGTCTTCTTTCTTAGGTAATAAAAAAACGAGATGTAACCAGCGTCTTAGAGCAATCTAGTGTTGAGAAATCTTTTCTCAATACCTGCTCATCAGTACTAAAAGACCTCACGCTCAAAACATAGCGCCTGGTATGAAAAGAGCGGTGACGCAACGCCAGTTGCCTCACTTGTTTTTCTCAACGGTGAACAATGGAATCGCAGTTAAGCGGTCAAAAGGTCAGCGTCATATCATATATCTGCCACAACTCCGGTGTTCAGCTGCTGAAAAAATGTCAAAGTGAAATGTGGCTGACAGCGCAGCTGTCAGACTTCGGCTAAGCTGCACAGTCCAAGGGATTGCACAACCAAGCCGATTTTCTAATTGTTTTTCGATAATCTGGGTCACCAGACGCGGAGTGAGGTCAAGAAAAAGATATAAATTCGAGTGAGGAGGGAGGAGGGACGAACATACGGAATACATGGAACACACGGAAAACACCGTCTCGAAGAACGCTTGAACCGTTTGCACTTAAGTGTTCACCAACGCACTAGTTGGTTTAGTTCAGATGTTGAAAAACAAACTTTACAATTTACACCAAATATATAAATAAATTTTTCTTTATTTGTAAATAATATTGCAGATTTATATTTTTTATTTAAATAAAACATAGGAAAGAAAACAATAACACTGGTGAAAATGAGCAAAATTTTGTGAAGATGAAAGTAAAATTCTTTGATTGCTAGCAGAAAAGATTTTCAAAGAACAGTCAGCCTCAAATTAGAAAAGTATTTTCATGCTAACAAATTAGCAGTTGCCATTGCTAGTTTTAGCTGACAACTGCAGCTGTGGGCAATTTATCACTTGTTGATTTTTGCATTGTATTAAAATCGCCTTTAGCTACTCATCAGAACAATTTCTGACAAACGAAAAAGCATCTCATGCATAAATCTCGTAAAATTGCTAGCTAAAACGTAATTTATCTGACAAGCAAAGCAACTGTTGGTTGACATTCTTTTGAACAGTATTTATGCACTCAGCGAGATAAAAGTAAAGCCCTCTGGATGATGATGCCAACAAGCAGAAAGAAATGCAGAAAAGCTATTCAAGCTTCTTCATTTCACGGGGCAGTGGACATCGCATTTTTTGATGTTAGCTTTGGTGCGCCATTTGTGAATTATCCACTTCCTTTTGTCGGCATCAGCTAAAGGGTAATTGGCGCTACAACCAATATCACATGCTGATCTTCAATGATAGATAAGACGAGGAATAGAAATGAAATGTTGCAAAAAGTTATTTTCAGATTTTATTTTTCAGTGATGGAGATGAACGGTGATAACATTCAGTTTGTATCCACTGAACAAAACTGACAAAAGTTAATTTATTGTAGCAGATGCTACATGTTTAAGCTTACAATTAAAAACGATACATACTGGATGTTTGCAAGGTGAAGAGAAAAGACTTACACATCATTATATCTTAAGTCAGTCAGACAACTCGTCTGCTGTTGCACAATATCCACAAATTTAGAAGCTTCTATATATTTATAACCATCTTTTTCATATTTTGTGTAGTTCTGAAGCGCAATCAACGAATAACAGAAAAGTTTGTATGAAAAATATTGTTTGTTGATCAGTATAAATTTGAAGAAATAAAATTACAAAAGCAATCAATTTATCACTTGAAATAATCCGCGATCAGTAAAATGTGAAAGTGTAAAGCATTAATTTTAAAGACTATTATATTTTCACTTGTAACAAGAGAGTGATGTAAAAATGTATCACTGTAATTTGTCGTCGATCACAAAACAATTAGGTCATGTTAGGTGAAATTTTGATAAAGAACTATCAATCACGGATCAAAGTTGAATAGCTAATGAAAAAAAATGAGGCCAAAATTGTGCGGATGAATTATGAATTGCCGAAATAGTACACTGAGATTGCTTGTAAATACGATTGTACATTGCACTGCATTGCATGATAAAAGAGGTTGAGAAGAAGCGGAAATGAGGTGCGCTTGTGAAAATGCAACAGACAATGTCTGCAACTAATCTTAGTTACTTCGATCATTGCTTAATCGTGACTTTTTTCTCGTGACTTATCGAGTAGAACAGCCAAGTGTGGATTGAAGACATCGGCACCAAAATTGTATGTATCTTGACAGTCAAAATTGGTGTACTGTGGTATGTGGGATTTGAACGACTATTGTACTGTGCGTGTATGTTTGTTTATGTTCGGTTTTTTGATAAAATCAACCAGGACCAAAGTGCCGTTGGTGAGTGAGATTGGGCTCAAAAGAATTTTATAAAAGTTTCAATGTGTTCAAAAAGAAAATTTTTTTGAAAACTGATGAAAAAAATATTTACTTTGAAACAAATATTTACCAATTGAAAAAAAAATGTTTGAGATGAAAATTGTTTTTAGTAACATTATCGATTGAAATAGGTGAAAGATGGATGGTGTATTCTTTATTTGAAAAGTGTAATAATTTTTTGAATTTATTGTTTTGTTAGATAAATTGTTTTATGTTATGACAAAATTAACAGTTGAAAATATTTGAAAAATGCAAACGCATGTTTTTGGCTTGCTTGATAAACTTGTACAAACAAGCAGATGTGAATAAAAATATGTGAAAAGTGTGAAATTGAAATTTTTTTAAGTGGAAAATAAAAATTTTAAATGACAACAAATAAGAAGCAGAAAAGTGTCGGTGATGTTTTGGCGATGAAAACTGTTGATTGATTTCGTAGAAAGTTGATCTTTTTTTTGTTGGTATTATATTCAAATTTTTTTTTAAATTGTCAATTGTTTACAATTTCAAAATAGCAGATGAGAGAATAAATGTTTTGTTGTATGAAAAGCAACAAAAAGAAACATTTCAATAAAAACATAGGCATCTGTTGAAGTATAATATTATAATTTTCATCGTTTTTGTTTGCTTGCTCTTTTTACTTTAATGTTACAATTTATTTTATCAAAGTTTTGTAAAATTGAAATAATAATAATAGTAGAAGAGATGCTTATATATTGTGAGAGATGTAAATTATTTCAGATGAAAAGAGGGCCGATTTTTGAAACAATCTCGACGAATGACAGTGATGATAAATACTTGATTATACTGCGTGCAATATTTGATCTGTACATACAACGGACGAGTACCATAGACGCGTTGAAATTGACCAATTAAATTTCATAATAGGTAAATTATTAGTATTATTATTATTATTATGCATATCAACATTTGAACTCGTTGAAGTTGAACATTGTATGTATATATCTGTTCTATTTTTTATTTGAATTTATTGAAATTTGAATTTCACAAAATATATTCAAATTTTGATAATTGAAAAATGTTGTACTTTTGTTGCCCGAGGACAAAGTTTGATCTATAAATAATGACAACACTTGTGCAACGGAAATTTTAATGACTTCGACGAGGTTCGAAATTTCATTTGTTCAAAATCAAATTAACGGCCGTAGTCATTTGTTCTTGACTGGTTCTATTCCTTTATTTTGTTGTTGTTGTTGTTATTGTTGCTGCTGCTGCCATCTGTATTCCCCGTTTTCTATTGGTGGTTGCTTTGTTTTATTTTAAATTTTTTTTCTTGTTGTTGTTGTTTATCAACTCCAACATCACACTTGAATCATTGAACAGTGGTAAGTGGTCGGTGATGGTCGGTTGTATTTTAAAATTCTACTACAGCTTGGCACATAATTTTCTTATATATCATCCAGGGTCTTGTCAATTCGAATCGTTACATCGGAAGGCCTCGGATTTTGAGAAGGCTTCCGATGGACGATTCTATTTGACTGTGATCAAAAAATCCAACTCACCTTTTGGATCTTCTTCAACAACAACTTCACTGATCTGATCGACACTTTTTTAATATGTTCAGTTTGATGAATGAATTATGCAAAAAAAAAAAAAAAATTTTCATTCAAAACTGGTTTTCTTATCAAATTTTTGCATACTCTCGACTCTGCTACGACAAAAATTTGAATAAAGTTGTTATACGATAATTATTCATTTGAAATTCATAAAAAGTATTTCATAAGTTGTTTTTATTTTCAATCAAAATTTCAATTATAATTCTCTTATTTATGGAAAATTGTTCAAATTTTATTATCCAATTGTTGCGTGTATAAAAAAATATGTTAAAAGATTTTTGTTTACCACCAGCGGTAGCAGATGTGAAGAAGATAATGAGACAAATAAAAAGAGAATTTTATTTTTGTCTTTGCGTGGAAAGAAGAAAAATATCCACTTTTCAATTGTCGAATTTCAAAATAATGTCCATCAGTTGTTGTTGATCAAAAGACAAAAATTATTTGACAAGTGTGTAAAAATTGTGAAAACTTATTTCTTAAAATAATGTTATCATTGATTTTGTAATTTTCAACTTTCTCGTTGTAAAACATTAAATTATTCATCAAAAAAATTATTGAAATAAATTTATTAATTTCAATTTTTTTCAAGTAACAGTGTTTCAGCTTTTTTCTTTCTATTCATTAACAAATTACATTGAACAATGATGATCAAACACTTCAAACATTTCTATCAAAATATTCTTTTCACAAATGTTGTTCAAGAATTATAAAAATTTTTTATTTTTAATAATCATAAAGTCATAGTGAACTTTTTTTTTTTGAAATACGCAAATCAATCAAGATGTCAAGATAAATTTTTATTACTTTTCAAAGTGTTGAAACGTCACTTGGCAACTGTTCGTTGAAAAGAAAATTGTTGCCCTATTCAAAAATTTTAATGACAAAAATAAATAATGTGTGCAATGGATGAACATTATTTTTATTTTTTCAATATACACAAAGAATGTGAAAGAAATAAATTTTCACAATTCTATTTTAAACAATAATTGTTTTATAGATTATGAATATTATCATTTGAATTTGGACCAGTTGGGAAAATTTGTCGTTTGCAAATGATTTTCATATTCAACGGTTGGAAATTAAATCGGCCATTAAACGCTTTGTCGAAACAAAATGACCTTGAAAATTTCATTTTCTTTTGTAAAATTGAATAACGCACATTGTACGTTTCGCTTGCAACTTTGACGCGTCGATCAAAATTGATAATTCACAATTTCGACCAAAAACAAAACTTTCCAAAACTTCAATTCGGACAGGTTTCACTTATTAATCATCAATATCAAGAATATGCAGATAATATTTCACTGTAATAAATTAAAATTCAATTCTTCTAAATAGCACACAATTAAACGGCTACACTCTCTCTCTCTCTCTCTACAGAGTATTTCTAACAAATGTTCAAAAATATTCCATTATTTATAACTGCAATGTATTAAATTACGTTGTAAACATTTTTCATTTAAAAAAATAACCAAATTCTCTTCTCAAATTATTTATCAATTTCATTAAGGTATAAATATTGAAATGCAATTTCAAAATATAAAATTATTTTAAAAAATTTTCACAGTTCACATATTTACTTTTCAACAACAAACGACAAACAACACAAAGTATCAAAAATGTTGAACACCCAAAAAATTCACATTGTGGATGGATATGGAAATTGATTTTACACAATTACAGACTACCAGTGAAAAAAAAAACATAATCTAGCCATCAATTTGATTTTAATTCCAACTTTTTAAAAATTTACAGTCGATACATATACAATACAACTCTGATTATCCGAACATACGGTTTTTGATGGTCGTTCGGATAATCAGACGTACAAAACTGTAGCGTTTACAGCTCTTACCCATAATGAGAAGCAGAATAGTAGACATTCTGTTTACTAACGTAGTCGATTGTATTCTTCAGCGCTATATTCAAAAAAAGCATCAAGTTCACTTTGTGTCATATTCTATATAATCAGTAATAAGTTTTTGTTTGGACGAAGACAGCTTCTTCTGTGCAGCGATATCACAAATATGTCTTATTACCATCAGCTCAGTGGCACTGAATTCATTCTGCTGCTCCATCCAATTGAAGAGGACTTTGGCGCAAGAATAAGCTTCTGAATGGTTCGGCCCTTCATCTGACTTATCAGACTCGTCAACGTCTTCATTTTCATCTTTTTCCACTGATTTGAGTATTTCATCATCAGTTAATATTTCAAATAATAAGGTATCATCAACGGTTGGCAACTGTCCGACTTCTTCCCGTGATAACTCAAAATTTTTGGACATTTCTAACGGTGAATCAAGCGCGTTGTTTGATGCTTTTTTCATCGATTTTCGTGAAAAACAGCTACTCGAAGTATCCATGTTAAAATTACTCAGGTGACGTCGACTGCGATAGATATCTGTAATTGTGGACACACCCACACCAAAATTCTCAGCGATTTTCCTGAACAACTCGCCACTGTTCACCTGTTCAATTCACTTCCAGTATTTTCCTCCAAACTCAAAACCTTTCCCTTTCTAGTAGTAGATATACCGGACATAAAAATTCGAATACAAAAGAATGGTACAGTATAAGTAAAATATATGCAGGTTCACGTTTTGGAGCTGGAATTTATTTTTAAAAATTTAACAAAACTATCCTATGGCTTTTAAACGTTCTTCGTGTATTTTTTTTTGATTATTTATGTTATGATAAGATTTTTTCGTTATTTCTCAAAGGTGGTTTACAAATGACTACTGGATGAATGTGAAAAGAAATTTAAATTTTACAAAAATATTTCAAACTGTTCAGCAAAACTTTAATTTGAAATTTAATTTGTATTAGTGTTTGTGCACACTGTAAAATAACGAGTAATTTAAAATGTATGAGAAAATGTGTTCAATTAAAAAATTTTGCTTTTCAATTTTCTTGGTTAGCAAATTTGTTTCGTAATGTTGTTTCACAGATTTATGTACAGAATGAAAAGAGCACAAAATGCAACAAATCAGTAACAGTATTGGTAAGAAAAAAAAACTTAAAACTGAAAATTTCTTACTAAAACCATTTCGAAGCCTTGAAATTATTACTTTATGAAATTTAATTGAATAACAATTTTTTGCATAACGTTACATTCAATGCAAATTACTTAATTCGTTATAATTTTCATCATTAATGATTTAATATAACGTCAGTAATAACATACAAATTATTTAATGATATATTTAATCTGCCTCAAAACTATTACAATTTGTTTTTTTTTTCAACAAACTTTAAACCACTTAGACACTTTATCTGAATTAATTGGATTATATTTTTATTTAAAACAAAAATTAGAATAATAGCAACGTTAATAGCATAATTTAAGCAACGTTTTGATGATTAAAAAAATGAAAAAAAAACGAAATCACTCACAATGATCACAGCATATTAGTAGTGGTAATGCAATTTTGTAAGCGAAATTTGAATTTTGTCTTTTTCCTTCTTTTGCATTGATCATATATTAAATTGACAAGTTTTGCGTAGCAATGTATTGCTGAAGATTAAAACTTGAACAAAAATGTGGAATAAAAAAAATTACACAATATAGTTTTGCAAAATATGTTTGCATTTTTGACATTTTACGTATGCAATTTAAGTGTAAAACATTCACTTAAGTGCGACAACAAGCACTTCGTTTCATGCTAAATTCAATTCAAATAATACAATAATTGAGATTTTAATATTAAATTTAAAAATTATTGAAAAAAAACGGAATTATTGGCATCAATTATCAATAGAATTATTCAATATTTGCAATTTGGATTCGATTTTGGTTAAACAAGAGCATGATTGAACAGTTTTCTTTTAAATAAAAGAATTAGTGAAGCTTAAAATTCAACTCACACGACAGATTACAAAGCCATGGTTGTTTTCGAAATCACCAATTGCAAATATCGACTAACCAAATAATATGATAATTCTGCGTTGATTTTATTTTCATTTATACTTTTCCTTTAATTATTCTACTGTAATGTAAAAAAGATGCAAAAAGATACTCTGGGCGTTGACATGTTCAGATTTGTCGGCTTGAGGTCGGGTCAGGCAACAAAGCTGGCTAGTATTGTTGGTCGATATTGTTTTTCTGACGTTGATCTACATTGGGCATGTTCTTTTCAGTTGACCTGTATTTCAGCAATGCTACAAATGAAAGAGAAGAAGCATTTCTAGCTTTCCCCTTCGACCACTTTATCGGTTAGGCTAAATTAGCCGAAACACAGCCTATTGCTGCAATAGCAATTGCAATTCTCCATTCAAGCGCAATTGATTCTCTCACTCATATCTACTACACAAAAGTAAATTTATTTATTTTACAGGTGGAAAGAGAATCACAACATCACCTTCTTTCCCTGCGTTCTAAATGAAGCACTGTCAACTTTATCTTCAATCTCATCACATCTGCACAATAATAATAATAATAATAATAATGCAAAATGGATTCAATAAAAAATATGTAATTTTTTTCTTTTTCAGAAAAAGTATTTAATAATTAAAAAATTAATTTTTATACGTTGTAGTAAAAATGTTATTTTATTTATTTGATGTGTTGAATAAAAAGATGCAATTTCAAAAAGAGATAATATTAATTTCAAATTATTTTACTTTTAATTTTTTTCGCTTAGCTATATTTTTTTTTAAATTTTATATATCAAGTTAGTGATTAAAATTTTTGTTTTGTTCAATTTTATTGTATACATTGAAGAAAAAATTGAATTTGCACCAATTTTACCTTGCACATCATATTTTCCATTTCTTACTGTAATTCTTATCAGCTTCAGTACGAAATAAAATTGATCATCGAAAAGTATATTTTTGAAAATTTTTTTGCAATATATTTTGATTTTCTTTTCATTATTCAATCAGTTGATTACATTTGGTAAGCGTTTGATGAGAAATTTGCGTATATTTGGTTACAAGGTATCTTGCGGTTACCTTGATGCAATTGTGAACAGCTCTTGGTGTGGTGTCGTTGTATTTTTTTTTGTTTTTGCATAAATTTGGGTATTATTTTTTGAATTTTGAACTTTAAAATGGGAAATAATTTTCTTTGGAAATTTTTGTGATTTTCAGTAAATTGTGCTTGGCTGAATAAATTTGTTGTAATCTTTCTTATGAATGTAAGTTTTAGTGTGGGTCTGGTTTGCTGTTGAGTTTCAAAACAAGAGCACACATGCACATACAAACACAGAAGCACCAGTTTCTGTTGACACGTTTTCAATTGCGCATCATCACTTGTTCTTTTTCTTTGTTCAGAGAAATTTCCATCCAAGCATTCTCATCAAGAACGTTGTTGAGTTTGTTTTTCTGCTTGTTCAAATGACATTTTCATTTGTTGTCAATTCAAATTTCCACATGCTGGTAAATTGGTTGCAGTTGTGCAACAAATTTTTGTTTGTATTTTCTGTTTTAATGGTAAAATTTTAATTTAAACAAAAAAAATGATGCATTTTCTAACGATTCTGCATGCTGTCTGTCCTTGGTGGTTGGTTGGTTGGTTGGTTCCTTTTGCACTTGGGGCAGCAAATTGGAGGAAATCGATTTTTTGTCCGTTGCAGAGGAAAAATAGGGAAAATGAAAGATGCCGAGGTGAAAATTTCTCCAACCAAAACTGCTCAATGTCGACACGCCGCCGAGGCCGGGTCGCGGCGCTTTCACGCGGTCACTAGTGAGTGGACAACGACCACTTGCAACAATCGGCCATTCAATTAAGCTGCTCTGTCGGCGGTGGCATTTGTGTCGACGGCGGCCAGCAGTAATGATTATAATAATAATAATTGATGAAAAGCTGTGGAGTGGTCGTTTCAACGCTAATCGCTTTATTATACATATATTGCTGCACTTCCTTTTACAAACTGTGCAATTTTATATTCGAAGAATATGCGTATAATTTTTTATTTTTTCAACTTTTATTATTATTATTATTATTATTATCAATCTACGAGGCAGTTTACTTGTTGACAGAATATTTTTATTAATATTTCATTTCTCCTCTTTCATCACCAGGCCGCAATTATTCTTAGGCGCCAGTGAAGTTAATTTTGAGTGACAAGGGCAGTTATAATTGTCATAACTGACCAGGCAGGACACGTCGATTTGCAATTATTGAATTTGAAACATTATTTGCAGTAGTTAGTTGTTTGAGTTCAATTCGAGTGTGTTCAATTTTTGTTTTACGATGATTTTTTTTTTGTATGAATAATTTATTTTAAGAATTTTGAATAAACCAAATGCAACAATGGAAATAAGCAGGTAGTGTTGTTGGCGGTGGGATTGTACCAGCCATGAGTGGTGGCTTCGTGATACGTGATTGGCTTGCTTCATTCTGCTTTGCAATCATCCTGACGCCGTTTGCGATTGCATTCAGTTCCTACGATGATGGTGAGATATAAAATATTTATTTCTTTATTATTATGATGTTGTTGTTGTTGTAAGTTTAGTTGTAAATTTCTGTCAGTTTTGTGATAGAGAAGATTCAGAAATTTTCGTTATCTTTTATTATAATCAATTTTGTAAAAGAATGCAATAAAAAAGATAAAGCAAAAAGAAAAAGATGCATTTGCATTTACAATATGCAGTTTCAGAAGTGCAAATGTGACATGTTTATTGAAAATGTTTTTTTTTTCATAATTTTGACATTCTTTTTGATTATTTATTTATTTATTTCTTTTTTGCAAAACATTAATTGCAGTAAACTTTGCTTGAAAAGGGATTGTTAAAGGTAATTTTTGATCGTTTTTGTAAAATGTGCTTGGAATATTTTACTAAAATTTGCAAAGAATTGCAAAAAAAAGTTGTGTGAGAATTGAGTGTACCACTTTTTTTTAATGAGGTCGATGAAATTGATGACAATAATTTTTTCTTTTTCCCAGGGTCAATTATATTGTCCTCGTTGTTAAGAGATATATTACAAATGTGATGTTTTATAATATAATGACAGTTTTCTAAGAGATACTTTATTTTTCAGCTTGTATAACTAGATTGATTGGCAAAGTTTTGTTGTAATCGTTTTTATTTGAATGATAAATATTTTTTTTTTGAAAAATCACATTTGATACCAGTTTTTTATTTCACCTTTTCTCAGTTCATTCTTTTAATGTAAGAATTGAATGTATTTTTTTTCATTAAAATCATATCGAAAATTTTTTGCAATTGCAATTTGAAATTGATCCTCTTTTGAAAAATGTACAATTCATATTCTCATTCAGAGTTTGAAGTCACTACTGTATCACCGGGCCCACCGCAAATATTGGAACATCCATCGGATGAAATTGTTGCTGCAGGTGATTCGGTAACGTTGAATTGTAAAGCGACTGGAAATCCGCAGGTAAGGAAAACTTTTGTTGTTGTTGTTGTTATTTTTTTTCATTTAAACAAAAAAATATATATATATATATATATTAATCTTTTTTTTCAGCCACAAGTTATTTGGTTCAAAGATGGGAAACCTTTGGTTACTGCTGCAGAAGAGAGTGATTCGACTAGAGTAATACTTCCTTCGGGTTCGTTGTTTTTGATGCAAGCAGTCAATCAAGGTAGATTATATTCAATCAAGTTTACTTGTTTATTAATAATTATGTATTGATGGTGATAATGTGAACATTTTTGATATGTTGCAGGTAGAAATCAAAATTCCGATGCAGGTGTTTACTGGTGTGTGGTGCGCAATGCTCGTGGAGAAGCGCGTAGTCGGAATGCAACTTTGAAAATTGCTTGGCTTAAAGAAGAATTTCGCGTCCACCCGAAGCCGGTGACGGCTGTGGTCGGCAAACAAGCACTGTTGGAATGCAGTCCTCCGAAAGGTTATCCAGAGCCTGTAGTTTCTTGGAAAAAAGATAATCAAGATTTAAATTTGGACGGCGATTCACGTAGAACAATACATTCGAGCGGCAATTTGATCATCACCAACGTGCAGACTTCGGATTCTGGTTTTTATTCATGTGTTGCTCGAAACTTGGTTCAAGAACGTGTTAGCAAAACTGGGCGACTTCTTATTTACGGTTTGTTTGTTTGTTTGTTTAAATTTTTTCACAATTATATAATAATTTGTTTTTGTTTTTTTTTTTAGAGAAACCGGAAATCAAAACTCGTCCGAATGATATTGCTGTTGATGTTGGTTCGGAAGCGTTGTTTCTTTGTACAATATCAGGTGATCCAAAACCGGATGTCCAATGGCGCAAGGCTAATGGAGTCATGCCTGCTGGACGTAGTCGAATGCTTGCCGATTATTCGTTGAAAATTGAGCGAATTGTCGCTTCTGATGAAGGCGAATATATATGTTCAGTAATTTGAATTTTTCCTTTTGTTTTGTTTTGTGTGATGATTTTAAGAACACTGATTTTCAAGGGTAAAAATGCAGCTGGTGCTGTTGAAACATCCGCGAAGCTGGTGGTTCAATCGCCGCCTTGGTTCACTGACGGACCAAGGGATGTGGACGTGAAAGAGGGAAGTGAAATTTCCTTACTTTGCGAAGCCAATGGTAGTCCACCGCCGTCGTTGTTTTGGTCCAAAGAAGGCGCTCAGGTAATGTTCAGGTAGTCTTTTCTTTTATATGATATATAATGATCCCATTTCATATCAGGAGCTGATGTTTCCGGGATTTCGGTCTGTGGACGGTCGGGTACAAGTATCAGCAAAGGGCGACTTATCTATTCAACATGTTATTTCTACGGACGAAGGCAACTACGTCTGCACAGCATTGAATGCAGCTGGCTCGAACAGTGCCAAAGCTTTTGTCAGGGTTACAGTTGACGGTGATTA
The DNA here is from genome assembly GCA_001447755.1 of Trichinella papuae. NCBI lineage: Eukaryota > Metazoa > Nematoda > Enoplea > Trichinellida > Trichinellidae > Trichinella > Trichinella papuae. The sequence continues at coordinate 32,548 of JYDO01000217.1, read as the reverse complement.
TATTAATTAATAATACTGATGATAAATAAATAAAAAAAAAGAAAATAATTGCTCTTTTCTTTTTCTTTATACAATTCAGATATGAGCTCGGCTTTACCTCCTCTTATAATACGTGGACCGGCCAATCAAACACTGCCTTTGGATTCTGTAGCCGTTATGCCTTGTTTGGCAAAATCCAGTGGTGAAGCGTACGACATAATTTGGCTGAAAAATGGCGTCCAAATTGAACCAAGCGATCGTTTCAATATTTTACCCGGTGGAAATTTAAACATAAGAGGTACAAAAATAAATGACACAGAGAGGTGTTATTGAAGTTTAAAAAAAAAACTTAAAAAAAAATTTTTTGTCATTCTTTTTTATTTCACTTCAAGATTTGCGTAAAGAAGACTCTGCTTTGTACACTTGCAATGTGAAAAGTCACAAAGGAGAAGATCAAGTGTCTGCTTTTTTGCGTGTGGAAGGTGACTTGGATTTTTTTAAAAACATTTTTTCAATATATCTGGACAATAGATTTTTTTTTGAAATCATTTTAGCTCATACAAATCCAAATGTTATTTTTGAAAGAATGCCTGAACCGTCGACATTTTCATCTCCTCCAGGACGACCTCGAGTGATCAACATATCCGATACTGAAGTCACTTTGCAATGGAGATCACCGGACAATGCTGGTGCATCTTCGATTCTTGGTTACCGTCTTCAGTATTACAGTCCACAGATGGGTTCTTATTGGGCAAGTGTGATTGATTTGATACGCTCTCCAATGTTTGTTGTACGTCGTTTGAAGCCAGTTTCATCGTACGTATTTGTCGTTCGTGCAGTCAATCATCATGGAATTAGCGAGCCAAGTTTGTTTTCATCTGTTGTGCGTACTAAATCTGCTGGTGAGTATCAGAAGATGTGCATGCATGTATTTTTATCTATACAATTTACGCATACGTAGGTTTTGTGAGAGATTTTATCGACATTGATTTGGAAGTGGCTCGAAAAAGTTTGTCAGATGTGCAACTGGTGAAATTACGTGAAGTCAAAGCAGTCAACGAAACTTCAGTGAGACTTTCTTGGAAGGTAATTTACTTTTTAATGGTTAAATGAGAGAAAACACTTTGAAACTTTTCTTCACATTCAGCTTCTTCGTACTGAACTCTTAATCACTGGCTTTTACATCCGCTGGCAAGCTGCTGAGACAAATCAACAAGGTTTGGTCAATGTGACCAACTTTGATGAAGGGCCCGTTTGGACTAGAGTTATTGGCGGCTTGAAACCGTACACGAAATATTTGTTCTTCATCACGCCGTACTTTCGATCGGTCGAAGGCAATCCGAGCAACGTTCTCGATGTGCTCACCACTGAAGCCAGTACAGTTTGCTTGGACAAATTACAAAACTTTTTGATGATGTTGATTTTTTATGTTTTACAGCTCCCAACGCACCGCCTGGCGATATGCAAATTCGGATGACCAATTTGACCACGCTCAGGGTATCTTGGAAACCTCCGCCGCTTGATCAAATCAACGGCATTTTGAGAGGTTACACCATACTGGTGATTGCCAACGAGACCCGACGTATTTTGCGCAACATAACAGCTAGTGAACGGGCCGCCAGTGTGACATTGTTCCACTTGGAACCCGGCACCACTTACAGAATACGCGTAGGCGCTTTCACGACTGCCGGTCTTGGACGTCAATTTTGTGAAGGCGTGGTAACGATGGATGAGGCGACGTTGAGAAGCCATTTGACAATGGAAGCACTCTCCACACCGCAGGGACGTTTGAACGCTTTGCTTCAAGAGCCTTGGTTTATATCGGTTATTGGAGCAGCAGTGTGGAGTTTTTTGATTTTGTTGGTTGCCGTGTTCTGGTGGCGTAAGCGTCGAGCGTACAAGAAAAGTGCTGAACACGAATGCACAAACGGACCGTTTATAAAAATAAACGACGGTTCCGTGTTGAACAATGGTCGAGAGGCGTTGTGGATTGATCCGCAGCAGTTTTATCAAGCAGCAGGATCGCATCCGGCTACATTGACAGTGACTTCGTTGAGTTCGAGATATTTGGTTGGAGCTGAATCACCGCCGCGTCTTCAGCCGGCGCCAGTGTTCTTTTCCACCAAATCTTTGGAAAGACCGTACACTGAACTCAGTCAGCTGAATTATTCAGTAGGCGGTGTTTACAGACCGTCAAATACCAGCAGCTCGTATTATCATCAGATTCCATCTTTGGATGTACCTGGCAATGCTTATTATTGCCCCACGTCACCTCCTTCACCGACACCATATGCAACTACTACATTGGTTATGAATGCGCATCGTCAACGCCAGCAGCAGCAGCAGCAGCAGCAACAACAACAACAACAACAACAGCAACATCAAGTTTGCTTTCCGCAGCATCATCAAACAATGCAATTGCCATTGGATCGTGAACGTTCTAAACATTCAACAGTTGCTGGAATGAAGCGTGCTGGAAGTCTTATCTCTCCAGAGAATAATACTAATAAGACAGCAAACGGCAGCAATAACAACAACAACAACAACAACAGCCCACCACAAACAGATGTTTCATTGTTGTCAGCTGGCACAAGCAGCAGCAATGGAAATAGCCGAAAAATTCGAACTCAGCAACCGACATTGTTGGACTTTATTCCACCGCCACCTAAGCAACCACCACCACCGGTTACTGACGAAATGTTGGCACAAAGTGCAGTGCATTTTGCTGCAACTGAACGTTTCTATTCACCAGAGAGTCGATTTCCAGTAAAAGTGGAGGTGAGTTTGAACAGATGATCTTTGAACTGAATTTATATGATTATGAATTGTATTTTTAAATATATATCTTATGATTTATTTTTTTCAAGTCTCGTCATCAGCCACAGTTAACCAAAGAATTGTTTGCCAACAGTATCGGTGCTAATAGCAGCAACAGCAGCAGACAATTTCGGTCGAAACGTGCTGCAGAAGATGATAGCAAATGTCGTTTGTACAGTCAAAATGACGACGACGACGACGACAATGATGGTGGTGATGATGATGATGACGAACCAGACATGGATGAACGCAAGTTGCCTGTAGAATTTGAAGATGATGATTTGACTGGCCCCGATGTACATTTCTTGCAGCCGTCTACAAAATTTTCTGTTGTCAGGCCGATAAATAATAATAATAACAACAATAATAATAATAATAATAACAGTAATCATATTGGTCATAATAGCAACAAGCAAAATTTGTTGCTCGGCTCTCATCCAAGGCAGCCTTTACCGTCTCCAATTTTACCTTCCATATACAATAGTGAGTATTTTTACTTTTTCAATTCAATTTTCATAGTTTTTTTTTTGTTTTTTGAAGGAGCAAGTTATATTTAATGCAACAATTGATAATAATGTCGTCATATATTGTTTCAATTTATATGTAATTTCATGTATACACACATACATACACACATATATATATATATAATTTGTAGGTAAAAGATCGCTGCCGAGGCAGCCAAATGCTCGCCTAGGGCCGAAAGATGTCGTTTAGACCGAAAGAAAAAATCAAAGCTTGAACAGCTTTCTTCCACATTTTGTTTGTGCAGCAGCCAGCATTGAGCTCAAGCAGTAAAAAGAAAAATAATATACCAAAGAATGTTTGCCATTTTTTGTGAAAATTTGGGATCTGCTCGTCCTTTTTGTGAATCCCGTTGAATTTTTATTTTAATATTTTTCAATTTTTTACTTTATAGCCAGAAAGTTAAATGTTTATTTATTTATTTTTTTTCTTCTGCAAATAATAATAACTCTTGCTTGTAAATATGCTTTTCAAAAAATGAAGCATTTGTTAGTTTTGCACACTTTTTTTTCTTAATAAATTGAACTCTACGAGCTTAATGATAAAATAAAAAATTAATAAAATTGTTCATTATTTTTTAAATATTTGTTTTCTTTTTTGTGGTAAAAAAATAAGTTTTCCAATGATGAATTTTGCAAATGAAAAGAAGTATCAATCAATCATATTGTATCACAAATTGTATGCATGCAATGCTTGAAAATTGTTTTGAAAAATGAACAAACGACGAATTTGATTTGTCAATTTTCGAAAATTTATATCGAGCATTTTTTCTTTTTATCATTTCAATTGCAATGCAATTTTTATAATGAATAATAAATACTTGACAAGAGAATTATTAGTATTTTTTGTTTTTTATTGATATGGTATTTCGATGAATTTATTTGAAAAAAATTTTTAAACGGTTCATCAATTCAGATAGATTATCATACTCAATCAATATGCATGCAATTTAGCATGTTTACACTTTTTTGGTAGTGAAAATGAGAAGAAGGAAATGAAAAATAATGAAGCCAATTTTTCTAAAACACATCAGCCGTTAAAATTTCATATTGCTAAAAATCATAGCAAAAACATTTGCAGTGAAATTGCTGAATTAATATTTGTTTAATTCACCAGGGACGGTAAATTGTCACACCGTATAATAAATAAATGTATATATATATATAACTGATGATAAGGGAAATAAGAATTTTCTATTTGATTAAAAAAAACTTTTAAATTTTACCACAATGCGACTGGTGATTTGTCTTTTCGCAGTCGGCACCATGATCATCACTTTATGCCAGTGTGTAAGCATTTTTGCTGTTTATTATTTCCCCCGGCCGGCTAGTTGTATGAAATTTTGTAAAAACAAAGCAAGCATTTAGCATCTCTTTCTAAAAATTTACAAAAAAATTAAATTATTAATTATAATTTTTTGATGTTCAATAGAAAAAATGATTTAATTTTTTTAAAGAGAATTGAAATGCAAATTAACCGTTCACTTTTGAAGTACGTGAAGTGAAAGAAGTTGTTTTTGTTGATCTTTTTCATCTGTAGTGGCTGCATCAAATTATTATAATTAATATTGTTTAATAAAAATTTTTAAGTTTTTCTTTTTCTGGTGTTTGTCAGAGTTTTTTTTTCGTTTTCAGAAAATGATGAAAACGGTTACAAACAAAATGTCAAATATGGTATTGAAAAAATTGCCGGTAATTATTTTTTATTCAATTTTTAATCTTATAAAATGAATTTATTTGTGAAAATTATTATATATTTCGTGTAACGATTGAGAAAATATTTTTCTCTTATTTTCTTTTTTAGGAGAAGCATCAAGAAAAAGTACAAAATATAATCAAACACGTTCCAGTTGTAAATGAATACATTGGACAAACGAATGTGAAAAGTAAAAGTAAAACTAAAGCTAAAGATAAAGATAAAGAAGGATCTTCAGGATTAATCTCGTCATTGAAAGTAAGTTTATTTAAAAAAAAAAAATATTTAAATATTTATTTAAATTCAATAAACAATCATTACAGAAAATGTAATATTTTTTAGTAATATATTAGTTTTATATACTTGATAATTTTAAAAATTTGTTTTAAAATTTTCAATAGAAATCAATGAAAATGAAAAAAACAAAAGACAAATCAAAAAAGAGCAAAGCAAGCAAGAGTAAAAGCTCTAGCAGTGAAGAATGAATGTATAATTTTGCACCACATCTGCATTTTGTCTGCAATTATCATGAGCAAGTAGTTTGTTTGTAATTTATCCAAATGCAATAACTAATAAATAACTTGACGGAAAAAATTTATTTTTCTTAATTTTCAAATATTTAAACTGTATTAATTTTTGTAAAAGCAGAATGAAATGAAATGCAAATTAAATTATAAAAAATAAACCTGCATACATCATCAATTTATTTCATCATCAATAATTAGTGAACACGAACTGTTTTGTTATGAATGTTGATTTCAAATTTACATCAATTAAATATTGTATTAAGAATTTTCAAACTGCACGCATGTCAGTGATATTACTTTTCACTTGCACTATATTTACCACATTACTGATTGTTTATGAATATGTGTACTCATGAGTGTTTTTTTCTCATACCTTTCATTCGTAATATTATAACAACTGCAAGTAGCAGATTTTATTTGAAGATTATCAAATTAAATATTTCACAATGGAAAAAAATATTTATAAAAACAAATTTAGCAGAATTTTTTTTTAAAGAAACTGGCATATTGCAAACCATCGACGTTACAGTTATGCGTATTTTTTCAATATAAATAAATAGATGAAATATATGTCTTTTTTTCTGTTTTGTTATGCATAAAAACTTTATTTGTAAAGACAACACAGCTAGCAAGCGTTGTTTGTATTCACGCGCACACGCAATCCACAACACCCACTTTTACACAATATTGCATAGCACGTTGTAGAATGTAAATTTGAATATATTTGTTTAAAAAATATTCATTACGCCAAGTTCATATGACGAATATGAATATATTTTTAGATTATCACCAACTATTAAAAATTTTTATTATTTTTTTAAAAAAACCACCGTAATGAAGTTGTTATTATGAAGATTATTTTCAAAAAATAAAATCACAAATTATAATTTAAAAAAAAAAGGACAAAATTACAATTAAAATTAATACATTATTTTAAAGTTTGCGTCAGTCGACACTTTTTCTTGGATAATTGCGATTTTGAACAGCATGGAGGGATAAATTTTTTCATTTTCCCTTTGTGTTGCACTTTTCTCAAATGAGTGGGCGGCTTCATTTGCTCTTCCAAAATGTTTGGCACTTTGTTACCGTTGAGTGTACGATGAATTAGCCAAAGAATTAAATAAAATTCATCCTTATTAACCATCCCATCGAAATCTGTATCTGCCAGACGCCAAATCTGGTCCAATACTGGCAATGGTAAATTGTAGGAATTTAAATGATCACGGGCTTTGGACCAGTGCAACAATCCACGTTGGGGATTCAATGAATAAAAAATCTCTTTCCAACGTCGTGATTTTGCTTCTAAATTGATCACACACCAATTTTCTGGTTCACAGCTAGCTCCAACCACTGGATCTCCAAAACGGCCAGCTTTTAGCAGTGGAATCTACAAAAAAAAAACACTTTTACTCTAAAAAAATTGCCAACAAACATTATATATTCAATGATAAAATGTGTTCTATGGATGACATGCATAAAAGAACAATGAACATTACCTGCGAATCTTTTGGAAGTGATGCAACCAGTTCAGTGACATCGTTGGACAAAAATTCTTCCAACAAACTGACCATCTCATCAGTGATGCAATTTTCAATTGATAAATGACCAGCTTGAATCATGCTCTTTACAATGTCTGAATTTGGCAAATTTTTGCTTGAAATTTTGTGCACCATTACCAACTTTGGATAAATTGTCTTCTCCAAATGTTCAGCCATTTTTTTGAAAAGATACCGCCCAATCAGGCCTTTTTTAATAAAGCATTTTTTACGAATTTCTTTAACAATCAATGCATGCATATTTACCTGAAATGATTAATTTTTACGCTATATCTTGCACTGCAACATAATATATATATATATATATATATATATTTTTTTTTTACTCACCAACTTTGCTCGTTTTATCACATCATTCAAACGTCGAACGTGAACAGAACGTGGCAATGTTCTGATCGCTTTCAAAAGCGCCTGTTGAGCGCATTCATAATATTCACGCAGATCTGGATGTTTGAATGGACTTTCCCAAAGGGAGCCGATAAAAACTGGAGGAATTTCTCTACGCTTCATGATGTGTCCAAGTTGCCAGATCAATGAACAATGAACATTTCCAACTTCGGCAAGGTCCACTTTATCCGCTTTGTTCAAAATAATCTAAATAAAATAAATTGAACTGAAATTGAAAAAAAAATATTTTTTTAAACTATTGTTTTTATTGTTATTTTAATTTCTGTTAAACTGATTCAGTGGTTGAAAATAAAATTTTGTTTTCAAACTTACAAAAAGTTTTTCTTCATATTGCTGCATTGAGAATATGACGCGTTTCATCTCGTTGGAAAAGTTCATCGTAAAGGTGTCAAATAAAAATAATATTAAATCCGCTTTTTCAGCAAAAAATGCTAATGCAGCCTGAAAATCATAACCAGATCCTTTTTCTTCCCCTTGGCACGCCGCAATTCCAGGCGTATCAACAAAATTGATATGCTTGAGCAATGGACACGGTGTAAAAGCAGTGACGCATTTATCTACAAATTCACTGCCCAAACGTGATATACCTGCGATGAAGAAAAATTAATTTAATATTCAATTGAAACAAAAATTTTAGAGTTAAACTTTTCTACTTGTACCTGAATATGGAAACTTTTGATCGTGAAGTAGAGTTTCCGCAGATACTACAAGCGGATAATCTCCGTGTGCAACAATTGTGAACATTTCTGTCGTTCCATCAGGTCCAAAAGCCATGCCTGGATAAGTGTCATTCATCAGATAACGGATTGTTGTCGTTTTTCCAACACCACCTTGTCCAATTACAAGAATCATCGGTGGTGATTCGAATTCTGCGTCAGTCAAATGAGCAGAATACACTAGTTGTAATTTCATCGCTTGTTCAGCCGGTAGAACTTTCTCTTTGTAAAGATCTTTCAGAAATTCAGTGGCATTGGTAAAATTTCGATTACAGGAAGATGCCCCACCGTAACTAAACGAAATACCCCCTTCCATTGCCGAAGAACGTTGAAAAATTGCAAAACTTAAGAAATTGTTTTGTAAAATATGCCGAACGTTTTAAAGCTCATTCATTGTAAAAGCTGAATTAAACTTTAAACAAAAATAAAGCACCAACATTTTAAAGTAATATTTGTTTTAAACTATTTTGCTGATTTTGCTCAATGAATGGTCATGAAATTTTATAAATAAAAAAAGAGATACAATGTTATACTTTGCAAAGATATTTTTATTATTAATAACACGCAATTTGTGTAATTATTGTCAATATTAGAAAAATATAAATCGCTTTGAAAAATCAAATTTATGAATACTTTGTGGTAGGCAAAACGCCTCTGCCAACCACTGATTTTCAATTTTAGCGGACTGTATGATGGTTTTGACGGCAACTCAAATTACTTGGACTTCAGTCTGTACCTGGACAAAGTCAAGGAAACTTTCCACATTGTCTGCCTTACCGGGCTCAGAGCGGACTTTCACATCCCATGCCACCCGTATGAACTTCGAAAACTTGGTCACAAGCATATCTGTCCTGACCCCCTATTAATGAAAAATTCACCTAATAAACAGGAAAGCTGTCTATGTGTTTCTACTCATTTCATTGCAATTTTGTGAATTTTTTCATAGAAGTAAAGTTGAAAGATTGGGGTCTTATTTATGTGACAAGCCATCAATCAAAATGTTTACTTTTGGACGACACAGCATCACTCAATCTCTCGTACTTAAATGCATTATTCAGCAGTATACTATAATATAATATAATACAGCACAATACAATATACCATAATAAAACTGAACTGTATAAAGAATGAATAAAATAGAGAATACAAAATGTGCAGAAAAGACAGGCATTCAAAAGTTCACCTGCTCAAGAATACTATACGCTACAGCTCTTGATAACTGCTCCTTTGTACGCGTACCGCAATCATATTCAGCAGTGAATCCTATTATTCGTTGCTGCATGCCTTCATATTTATCTTTTTCTATCTGTAAATCATTGTCAGTAATGCTTCATGAAGTCACCCACTGATTCAACGTTTCCACTGAATCCTGCTCATCGATCAGCATTAAAAGCAGTTCGTAAAACCTGAGGTGACTTCTTCCTGCTTGCTGATTCATTATGAAATGCCAGTTATCTAAGTGATTATTTGTGTGGAAACTTACATTATATACATTCCACAGTGGCAGCCTGTTAAGGATTATCCATTCTTGTCGAAAAGAATTAAACAAGGCTTTTATAGGATCCGTAACATTTATGAAGAGGCAAAAATGCTGTTCCAAGTAGCATCTGACTCTTTCGTTGTTGCTGCCTCATGAATGTGCCTGGTCTGCATTCCAAGATTTGTCGCCTTCCGCAGAACTGCTTAGCAGAAATGAAAGTAGCAGCCTTGGATGTGGACGCCCGGAAATGATCCTTGCATTGCAGGGATGAGGGAAGACTCAAAGTCACAAATTATTGTTTGCGGTTGAAGGACAAACCATAACTGTGCCGATTTTTCAATTAAAGCACTAAAAATTTCTACATATGTGCCAATATCTTTTCTAATAGTTATGCAATATACAAGTGCAACTAATTAAATTAAAGTTATATACATAATTATACAACAAAAGTTGTCATCCAGACTTTGTCACACGCCAGTGCAGAGTAATTCCTAGCTACCGACAAGCTGCTGGAAGTGGTGGAAATTTTTCTGCCAGTCTTCTTTACATTGCAGTTTTTACATTTTTGCATGCTGGAAATCTCCCAGCAGTTCCTAAATCTGCAGATGTATTGCCGGCTTCCTCACTGTATATCTGCGGAACGGACTTCATTTCTTCCACTGCTTGTGTAAACTCCAGGTCTTCTCTGGCGTCATCCGTCGAAGAGAGGATTCCCAAAAACTCCACTTCCTAGAACTGCTTCAATAGCGGACTGATATCGTTTTCAGTCAGGGTGATCAGGGCAATCTCATCCAAGCTGTTGGTCCACGAATGACCCATACGAAGAGTTTTGATCATCACAGGATCCTTCTTCCGGCCTCTCTTCGCACGTCAGCCTAAGAGGTGGAAGTATGCGTCGAGTCCGATTAAGACGTGGGACAGTCAGATAGGACTTCAGTTACTGCTGACGGTGGAGAATCAACCCTCAAGAACCATGGTGTCAGGGCGGCTCTCGAATTAGACATTTAGACAAGAAAACCAATCAGACAACAGCATAAACGGCCAATAAGATAACGCCATCAACGACCGGAATGGATCAACTCGCCGCGTGGTCAACCTGATCCGTCAGGTCAATTTTTCAAAGTTAAACAAACAAAGAGTCAACAAACAAAACTCGCAATAAGATTTATTGATATAAGTGCATTAATTAATCATAGTTGTGTGCCAGGCCGTGGAGGTACGTGATGACGTCCATGTTGTTATACTGACGCACAATTGGAACTATGCGTTCATCGGCGTCTCGATATTTTTTTAGTTTTTTTGGTGGCTGATGACCGGTGGCCAACTGTTCATAAAATAGAGTTGACGTGCTGCACCTTGCGCAAGCTGTCGATCAGTTTCCAAATGGTCAGATGTGCCATTCCTAATTCTGCTTTCAGTCTGCGGTGAGCAGCGCCCGCGTAGTTGTTGGTGCGACTGTCTTCATCTACATCCCGGCAATACATCGACCACATCTCCACTGGAAACATTGGTGGACGTCTTACATCACCTCGGTGATTTCGACGACCCACGTATCTGTCTTCAAACCAGTCGAGTAGTGGTTGAAGTTCGTCGGGAAGATGGCCTGCTCTAGACCGTCTGTTGGAACAAACGCCAGAGCAATTACCATCTTGGCTTGCAGAGCGAAGTCTGAGTCACTTTTGTACCTGGTGAATAAATCCAAGGTACAAAAATGCGCGATACCCATGCAAGCGGACGCCTGGGAAAGCAGTTCTTACAGCATTGAAGGCTGCCATTTCAAAGTCACAAGAAATGCTTCTTGGGTTCGCTTCTGGCACAATTCCCTTCATCATATCGAATAGCCGGTCATATGTGCTTCTGCTATTGTCTAGCAGCAAAGCGTACAGCACTGAATGCACGCCTCGCAGTGCTTCAGCGAGTATAACATATATTTGGCAGAACAACGGTAGCGCTGACTGAAATGTGCCATCCACATACCGTGTTCTTGATTCTCTAAGAATTCGCTGTCGGCTGGGACCACTGTCAGCTAGCAAGAAGCTCACAATCTCACCATAGTGCGGCACATATGTCGTGAACACTTCTGGTATTATCAGAGTTTCCAAATTAATGGGAGCCGCAAGAGGTGTTTCCAGCTTATTTCTCCGCCTCCTCACTATTTGTTTTAATGCTCTGAGAGTCAGAAGAGCTCCCTGAGCTGCTTGTGATAGAGATGTCGTACATTGGATAATGACTTGTGCAGTCATTTCCATGGTTTCCTCGGCTCGACGCTTCACTCTGGTGACGACAACTGCTGCTTCCGCTCTAGCAGCCGACAACTCATGACAGTGGGATCCAACCTTGCGTACAACGTTATCACTGACTGTATGAAGTCTAGCCTTGCATTTTCCCTGCTCCTCACAACGTCATAACTCCTTAGCATCTGTTGTTCTATCAAACACGTAAGAATATCCTTCAAAGACAACTTTCCTCTTTCCGTTTTCAACTTAGAGTGAACTGGACAGCAGACATGACTGCAATAAAATGACGCAGGCAGTACCGTTGATAAGGGAAGGTGATTTGGGCGGCCGTCCCCCCTCCCATTGGGAAAAATTTAGATGTTCTCTTATACAAATTTGGAAAAAAATCTTTTACCTCTAACTCTTCCTAATCCCCGGGGATTAGCGGCCCGGCGGATGGCTATCGTGAATCACCAATGGAACAACTCAGTCGCCGCATGCACTGCGAGAAATGCGCGCTATCCAGGCGCCCATCTAAGCTTCTGTCAGCTGCCGCTGAACCTCAGAGGTGTTGTTTCTTTGTTCACCGCTTGGCCTGCCACGCCGATGGCCCTTTAGTGGCTTCATTACTAGGGCCACTCCTCTTGGTCATCTGATAACGCGCCGTTGAGATTGTTTGCGCAAGAAGCCGCTGTTCGCTGAACAACCAGCTAATCCCTCGCTGAGAATGGGGTCCTGCATGACCCCCACAGCAGCTGTCAGACTGACGCGATAATGATCTTCAGGGTAGTGTTGCGGAAGCTACACTTAAGCACCATAAATACGGTCACTTTAAAATGCTTTGTGAAATGAAGCGGGTCGAACGACATAATGTGCCTTGGACGTTTTTCAATCCTTATCGTCCATTGGTAGAAACTGTGCAACATATTATTGAGTGGAAAGATAGCAGTGCTGTCTCTATATCAGAGCAGTTACGAGTTGCAGTATATCAAATGGGAAAACATACTTCTTGAAGATTGTCCAGCCAATGCGCTTGATGCTCTAGCATTATGCCCTGAAGATTATTACCTGAACGTGTTTGTACTACTACAGCTTTTCCCCAGTCTCCCAATCCCCTCAGCCAGCGCAGAACGAAGATTTTCTGCACTGAAATATTTAAAAAACTACTTCCGGAGTGCCATGGCAAAAGAACGACTGTACGGACTTGTACTAATGCACATTCATTCTGATTTTTCCATTAATATTGATAAGTTCAGTTAAATAGACAAGTTCAGTTGCGAACGGAATCGAAAGGCTTTGTTCGTGTGAAATGCAATTAAAATTCTTAATTTTCAAGTTTTTGATATCACGTGATTGAGATTGCAGTTTTATTTATTGCTCTTGTACCTGTCTCCATTTTGTTCCTCGTCAGACTGTCATGTACAAAATCTTCTGGATACTATATCCGCCCTCCCCACATAAATTAGACGTGTCAGCGCCCTTGAATGATGAAATATATAATGCAGATATAGATAAAATAATGCAGTAGAAAGATGCTCATCTAGTGCACCTACGATTTTAAGCTATTCTGGTGACACAGATAATTACGGCGAGTTGATTGCCGCGGTGAGTTGAACTAGACCCTCGACGACCAATAAGAAAACACGCTAAAAATCATGACCGACGTGGACCAAATCCACAACACCATCTTATTTCAATATTGCTTCACTCTTGTTTTAGCTCATTTACATAAGGAACCGTGGAGGTCAACTGAGTGTCGCGTACTGGTCATAAATCCTATCTCATTGTGGCTCCTGTCAACCTTCAGATGCGCAACTGCTTCATCGCTGCAGTCTCAGCTCTTAATGTTCCAGACGCGTGTTTCCGGCGGCTGTCGGTCCTGACTGACAAAAAGAAAGTCTAGTGGCGTCAGAAGCGTCCTTTTGTCGTTCCTATAACACACTTTCAGGCCGTTGTGGCTGTTGCACAACCCGCTAGACAGAACGTCGAGATCAACTTTGAATGGTATTCTTGACCTAAAAATTACACAAAAAAATTAAAAATGAAAATTCTATAAAACATTTTGAACAATGAAGCCTCTGATATTGCAGTCATTCACAATTAACATACAGTAGCTAATGAAATATCAGATACTGATATCCTGACTCATGAGGATCAATAAAAAAAATTTTTATGAGGAAGAATCATACCAAAAGCACAATAACTATATTCTCAACGCATGAACAATACTGATATTCAGCTTTCACCACTACTTATTAGACAATGCAGTACAATTCACAAATACTCCAATTCACAAACAGCAACGACGAATTCCAATCCCTCTTCCTATCACCGTATCACTCATTGAATGCGTGTATGATCTTCAGGATACTATAAGATACAGTATGGTGCTTTCCATTTTGAAATTACCAAGATTTTATAAAATCAACAGTTGATATGAATCTCAACTTAAATTATATTAAAAAAACAGCTTAATTTCAGTGATGCTAAATTTAAAAGTACAACTAAATAACGATGCAAATTTGTAATATCCTGAAAATCAATTTAAATGGCATGTTGGAAATACCGGAACTGCGGCTCCAAGAACGTCGAACGCGTGGGTATGCTGCGCCCAAGCATATGGATCAAGAACGCCATCTATTGCCTGGCCCAGACGGATCACTGAGCTGATTGCGCAACAGTGCAGGCCCCGACCGTGTGTGAAAGAAGCAGCAAGTGACGCAACACGCACAAACAGAACTCTGTTCCTGTTTATCGTGCCTGGGATATCGTGAGTTGGGGGTGTGGTGACAAAGCAGCCGCAGGGAAGACAGTCGACAGGAAAACTATGCGACAGAATTTACAACCGTTGCGTACCTCGCAGCAGACTCATCCCTGCTATATAAACGGGAAAATGAGACAGGAGGACCAGAGTTGTTGTTCGAACTGTTAATCTGTCTGCGTTATCATTGTTCTCGATTTGTATCATTCATTGAATAAAATTTCAAACTAACTGCCCGTTTGCTTTTGTGTTAATGCAAGCAAAAGTTAACCTTGAAAAAGGCAACAACTTACACAGAAGTTCCGTCAACCCGTAGTCATCATAGTCATGGTGGACAAAAATTAGAACCGCATTGTTGTATACATTGTTCCACATATACAATATTCATTTGTTTACTAATGCGCGAAAAATCAAAATGTGCGATACAAATTTAGTTTTTCAGAAGCCAATCAGTTATCTTTATAGCGAGCACGTTTTGCTTGTTGATTCATGATACTGAAATAAACTAAGTGTACTGTATGTGTGAAAAAAAGATGAGTAGATATGACATTTTTTTGAGCCTACACACAACAATAGCAGCTTAACAAATCGCGCGTTAACGGAACTTCTATGTCATTTGAAATTTCCCACAGAGTTGTATACCGCTGAAAGAACAGGACAAATAAATATGAAATAATGAAGACACGAGTAAACATTAAAATTATTGATCATAAATGTGTCAATTAAAATTGCATTGATTATTCTGCTAGAATTTTGGTTAGGAATAGAAACAGAACAGCAGAATATGGTGACTGTAAGAATACTGTATTGATAAAAATAGAACGGAACACCATTAAATTCATCGATTATTGTTGCCTTGGTGCAGTCGTTACTGTCGGAACGTTCGCCATAAAACGCTCCTGCGTTATTTGTTTGAATCAATAAGTTACGAATAGCAGACAGAACTCCTCTGATTCCTGAATACAGTTTTGATACTGTATAAGATAAGCAGAAACTGAACGTTAAGTGAACAAGACTGATTTGATTGGTATCAGTGTAAATGAAAAACAGTGTTATTTGACATAGACGTTGAAATACTATGAATCAGAACTACTTCACTTATCACCCAGGAAGGTGAACGAAATCGAATTCGACCGCTCTGAATCTAGATCATAAGAAGAATCTGACGGTCAAAGAAGGAAAACACGATTTTGAAATTTACATATTTAAAAAATATTTTAATTATTGATAAATACGGACAAAATGCATTCAGGACATATTTCAATTTAATTGCTCAGAAATACTGTTTTCCTTTCAGATACGCAGGTTTTTTTTAACAAATGTTACATATTATTGATAATAAATAAAATTAAAATTCTCCTTTAATTAGGAATATTTCAACATATAATTTTGATAAATACATTAAAATAAATAAGCAGAGTTACCGTCAGCACACATGTGTTAACTTGATTGTCAATAATAGTGTGCA
The DNA here is from genome assembly GCA_001447755.1 of Trichinella papuae. Lineage (NCBI taxonomy): Eukaryota > Metazoa > Nematoda > Enoplea > Trichinellida > Trichinellidae > Trichinella > Trichinella papuae. Next base: position 16,400 of record JYDO01000217.1, on the reverse strand, counting down.
GTAGTTAATAGAGCAGTAAGTTAGTAGTGTGTGTTGATACTATTAGACGAACGCGTGTGAAATTTGTTGTGTATTTGCATTCGTGCATTGATGACGATGAGAAGTGGATAGATTTTGAACTCGAAGTACTCCCAACTTGCGCTGGAGTGAAAGAGGTTTTAAAAATGAAAGCAGAGCCACTAGAAATGAAGAAAATATCTGCTGGTTTATCAGTTACTAAATTTCTTACATGGAGCATTCAGAAATCTAAAGTAAATATATCTCTGTATTTTCGATCTGTATAAAGTATCGAAACGCCTCTAACATGGCAGACGTTCCAGCTTTTGACTACGGACCTGAGTCTAAAACAAAGATATGCACGACCACTGACAGTGCCTCATCATACAGGTTCTTTTATGTTGTGATTGAGTCATCCGTTGCAAGAGTCATGGACTCGAACGAGGCAGTGAGTAGTCTGTCCTGCACATTAGTATTGCTCAGGAGATACGATCTGACCGCACTGTGTGCCGAAGCTAGAATCTGAACAACATAAGTATCCTTTACTTTGAACTTCAAGATGTGATGAAATTCATATAACTATGATCCTTATCAGAAAGCGAAGCCATAAAAAACGGTATGCCGTAACTTCTTAGAATTACGTGATTGTGATGCGAGCGTTGGAGAGACGATTCAGAAGCTTTAATTTGGCGGCTGACCATCACATAAAAGATCTGTTTTATATAAGAGCGAATGAAAAGCGCAAATTGTGTGAATTGGATCTTGACTTTGTGAGTCATGTGAGTTTGTAAGAGGCGCTTGGTAGGTGTGCCTCAGAAGACGAATACGTATCAGTACGACAATGTCAATGGGAAGACATAGTTTTGGGAAGATAGATGAGATGAATTCTTATACAAGCAGAAATTGAAGAACGCATCCATATGAACAATACGAAGCTTATTAGAAAAGACAGAATTGAGATTAAGATGAAAGATGAGCGACGCATCAACAGGGTTCTTTCAATGAACGTTATGGTTGGTAAATCTCGTGTCATTTGTCAATGCGATCATCATTATACAAGCGTTCCAGCGGTTTACAGAAAGAGTAGGTTACCCCATGTTGATGTTGTGAATTATTCAACTGAAAATTTAATTTTCGGGTTAGTATGGTAATATACTATATATCGAGTCAGCGAGTTGAGCAGTTTGGTGTGTGATCAGATGTGCGGGCGTTACTGAGGCTGGATAGCTACCGTCGACAATTTTCGTAAACTGAAAGAATGCTTGTTGTGGCCAAGCTACGGGTCTGAAGTGGAACTACCGTGAAAAATGTGAGGAGTGCGCACGATGGAACACACCAGTTAACGGCACAAGCAGGCTGGTGACAAGTGTCGTTGTAGGTGAATCCTTGGAAATTGTGGCGTTTTACATTCTGGGCCTTAAGTCTAAACCAAACAGCTATTTTCTATTGGTCACTGACTATTTTACACGCTTGGCAGAAGCGTACGGGATACTAAATCAGCAGGCGGACGCAGTGGTCAAGCAACTGGTACAGCGTTTTATATGCCATTTGGCTGCCTGGTCAGACTGCACTCTGACTAAGGAGCACAGTTACAAGGTCGATTGTTAGGAAAGGTATGCAAATCACTGAACATCAAAGAGTTACAGACCGCAAGGAGACGGCATGGTCAGTTGTCAATTGCATCGAACGTTTACTACAAGGCTCAGCGCCACTGTAAAGGAAGTCTTCCATGACTGGGAAAGTCTCCAATCACAATTCTGCATGACATACAAACCAGTGTGCATGAGGCAGTGGGACACCCTCTGTTTAAAGTCATTTTCAGTCACACAGCAAGGATGCTGATGGAGGTGATTTACGACGAAGCAGTAGAAAAGTAAAAGCCAACGTTCATTAGTAATCCTGGTTCGTCTGTTCAGAAAATAAGCACATCTCTAGCAAGAAATTCGCCAAGTCTTTGCAAAGTCTGTTCGAAGTAGATGAGTAGACGAGCGCATTTCTTTACAAGTGTGCCTCTTGAGAGACTTAAGGAACCAGAACAAAAGATGAGTTGTACACTTTGAACGGATAAGGACGTGTAGATTAACGACAGGCCAATTGGCTTACTTAAATCAACGACGCAGTCAAACATCTGAAAGACAAATCTCAATATCATACGCCGCAGCGAAGACGTCCGGTCAAGACTTGTGAGAATGGACAGTATCCCCTTTGCCAGAAACAATGAACCCACCAAATAACGTCCAGAAGGCGAAAGCGCTATGCTCAATACGTGCTATCCAAAGGCCGGAAATATATTTGAATTCCCTAGGTTCTGGGAACAGTCCTCATCCAGCGTAGATAGACAGACTGACTTGGACTAGTCTAATTAAAAGCGGACTTCGAGACCGCCACAGGACAATGGATCGTGAAGACAGAAATGGGTGGATATGTTGATCAGCATGGATCAATTCTTTCAGTTTATCAGAAGCCACATCGAGAGAAACCTGAGCAACGGACAAATGCTCATCTAGACGACTCTAGGCAGGATAATCTGTGTCCTGGAACATGGTCGACATGTAGGTCAACGGACGCTGACTGTGAAGTAGACGAAACATTATGGCGGTTCTAGAATTTCGAGTCCCTTGGGATGTCGATTGACCCACCTATGGGCTAAGAAGCCAGCTAAACTTTGGTCGAATCCTTGGAGCGCTCAACGAGTTTTGACGGTAGTTTTTCAGGGCATGTCCGCACACTGGCTGTGTGCACACCGGCGGCCATTCATTTACGCTGTATGCACACAGGCAAGTCAATTTCTGCTGTCCGGTCTTTTGGTTATGTTTACCTCACAATCATGATAACTAGGGATGATCGACTTCGGGCGAACTAGGGATGACCGCCTTGATTATTTCCGCCATTTAATCATAATATGACTTTCCTCTATGAATTTGATAAATATGGTGCATAGGCCTCTGTCAGAAATTATTCGTGTCTCTCGTCACGTCAAATGAATTGGTAAAGGCGATTTCAGTACAAAGGTAAATGATGAATTGTGGTAGAATTGAAAAGTCCTACACGCGAGGTCAAGTATTTCCAACACGAGCGACGAAATTCAGTTTGCATAAAAACCAAAGGAATCAAATATACAGAGGACAGTGCTACACCCTGAAGCGGACAAATCGTACTTATAAATATTGGATGTGTGCTGAGGTAAGCAGAATTGTCTCAACATACCACGTTATTGTCGTTGTAATATCACAAGCGAGCCATTTCTTTTCCAGTTTAGTGATGTGTTTAATTCCGTGGCACACTGTCCACAAATCTGGAAGCTACACAAGTAATGCGAACCAGTCAGCATGCAGCTGGCAGCCGAGTGTACCCTCAGACATTTTGTCATCAGCAGCAGCTTAATGAATTGAGACGGCTGGCAGCAGAGGAGCTGCGAAGCAGTGCCTCCAGCAGCTTAGATACTGCCGCTTATTTTCCAACGTGGGACCAGGCCCAGCACACAATGTACTACAGCCGGGCAGGGAGATACATATGACTTCCGGCCAGGCGGCAGGATCTGCGGCTCACTGCTGTGCGAACAAGAATAAAATCCGGTGCACAAGTTTAAATGTATCATTCATCGACCAATGATATATTGATTTTTGCCAAAGAGGCTGTTGTGAGGCTGCTGGTACGGTGGATGAGCACACAGCGTATAAAATGGAAAAACGGGTTATGTTGAAAAAAGCGTAGTGCAGTAGAATCGAAGACCATCCCGCAAATTTACGATGAAGAAGCCGCTGCCGCCTCCACTGAGCCATCAACATGCGGCCAGTTTCCAATTTTTAAAGAAGTCAGGAGTGTAATGTATAAACAACGGGCGAAACGCTTTCCCAAATTTCCCAGAGATCGTTGGGATCTTGTTTTTGCGCCTGCATTTACAATAACGACATCTGGGATGGCGTTTCTGTTTCCGCAGAGTGCGTCAAAGCATATCCTGGTCTTCTCAACGGCCAATAGCATTAGACTGCAGGCAGCCACGAAAACATGGGGCATGGATGGTACATTCAAGGTTGTACCACAATGGTATCAACAACTGTTTACCATCCATGCCTTTGCGGCCGGTAAACTGGTGCCAGCAGTCTATGGTTTATGTACGAGTAAAGACATTGACACATGCGGGTTTTTATTCCAAGCTTTAATAACCAGAGCGGCAGCTCTAGAGGTCGACCTCAAACCAGATACTATCATCTGCGATTTAGTACAGCCCTGAGATCTTAGATTCTGGGCTACTTTCCGAATGCGCGGGTACAGGACTGCTACTTCCACTTCTAGCAAGCGGTACATAGGAAAGTCGGTGAGTTGGGATTGAAAACGCGATATCGCAGCGATGAACGCTCAAGAAGAAACATAAAAATGCTCCTGGTCACCACTTTCTTTCCTGTACCGCAAGTTGACATGGGTGTTACCCTGAGAAACGGGTGTTACAGGAAGAAGGCAAGACGTGATGGAAATGCTAATTAAGTAGCTGCTTTCAAGAAATCCTGCTGCTGGTTCCATTAGACAAATAAGCAATAGGTACGCTGAAAAGCAACGACGAGTTGCAGCTGGCGTACCTTGAAGCAGTTTCTTGAAGCTTTAATGTAGAGCCGATTTAATGCCGCCTTTCAAGTGGTGGTTTTGTATTATATTTTTTGTATTATATGTTATTATCATTGTTGTTATTATGTGTTATTTCCTGTTGTTCATTATTCACCTTATTCTCTCTTATTTACTATTGATATTGTTGTTGTTGGGCATTGAAAAGTAAATTTCATTTAGAAAAACAGACTTCAAAAAATAATTAAACTTCCGTTTGGCTACAATAACATTAAAACATATTGAAATTTTTTCTTGGTTATAATTACAGTCGAACTTGGTTAAGTGCACTTTGGATCAGTGCACATTTCCCTTAAGTGCACGAGATTTTAGCCCAACAAAATTTCCTGTAGTTAATTATACGGTAAAATAATGGATAAGTGCACAACTTTGTTGAGTGCACCATTTTGCTGAGGTCCACGGGATTTACTGTTTGCATTATATAGTCCTTAAGTGTACAATAGGCGCTTTCCCTGCCGCTTTACGTTTATCATTAGCCATAACAACTTTTGCTACTCAGCAAAGTTTATTGTTCGTAATATCAGGATATGCTCGGGTACCACAGACAACGTGAACTAGCCCAAAGCCAAAACAACTACTGCTTTCCCAGGATGTTACTCACAAGAAAGCTGTCGCAGATCTGGCTACAATTCGACCATATTTTCACGAAAACAACATAAATCAGACAAACCTAAACCTAATTGAAGATCAACAAGTAACGCTGGTACCACAAAATATAATTCAAACCTACATTTCCGACTATTTTATTTAAATGGGCATTTTTTCACATCAAACCTATTTGTAAATGTGAAGTTATTGCTTCTTTCAATTACTCTGCATAATTCATAACTTTGGATAAGTGCAGGGAAATTCTTGCCAAATTTCATGTGCACTTAACCAAGTTCCACTGTATTTTTAATGCACAGCACATGGGAATGCATTTTCTTATAACCAGCTACATTTAAAAGTTTTATTAGATGATAATTCCTAATTGTAAATGATTGAAATATTAGATGTTTTTTGTTAGAAATCATTCGTTCATAATATTTATAAATTTCAAAAATTCCCTGTGTGAGTGTAAGAATTTGCTTTTAAAAATAAGCAAATGATGAGTTAAGCAATACCACGCACATGTGAAATAATAATAAAATATTTAAACAGCAATGGTTCAAACAAATTAATTGTCAAAATTAAGAGCAACCAAAAAAATACAAGAAGACATTGAATATAATTAAAACCTCCATATATTGATAATATAAAAGTGAAAATAGAATTTTCAACTCTGCGATACATTTCCAACATGTTCGTCCATGATTAAGCATTAGGTAGATGTGAACAACAGTAATGAGAACTTGAAGTTTATTATGCATTATATTATACTTTATTATTTTGCTTGATTTAATTCAATTTCCTTTGATTTTATTTTATATTGTAAAAGGAAATACTTACTAATCCTCAACAAACAATCATGTAAAATTCTATATTTTGTTCCACAGGAGGCGTAATCCTCAAAATTCAGTTCACTGCAGAATTTATAATTCAACACTCTGCTGAAACTTTTGATATTTCACATTATGAAGCGTTCTGAAAAAAGTTTCAAAGTGATTAATAAAAATTAAAAGCAAGAATCGAAAAGTAATAATACAAATGAGAAAGCATTCATTAAAGTAAAAAGATCAAAGGTATAAAATTTATAAAATCCAACAAATAAAAATGCTGTGATTTTCATGAAGTGCAAAAATCAGGTGAAAATTTTAGAAACTTAAAATTTCAATACAATCTATACGCATAAATTTAGTTCTTATTTGTTGTTCTACAAAGAAAATGTAATACCCAATTTGAAAAATGGCATTTTCAAAAATTGAATGCATTTTACTTTGATAAGTATACTGTAAAAAGGCTTTAATCTGAGAACTGCAACTTTTTCAAATAAAGTTATTATTGTAGAATAATTGATTTAAACTGCTATAATAATAGCACCTTAGATGAAAAAATACATTAATTTCTTTGGTGATGAATAGTTGAAAAAGATGTTTATTTATATTTTTTATTCATAAAATATTGATTTTTCAATTACAAAATGATAATGAAATTGACAAATTTGTTTCCCAAATGTTGTTCATTTTTCAATTAATTACTGGATGTTATTAAATATGAGTTAACATAATATCTAAATGAAAATGCTGTTTGCTCATTTCTGCATCAATTGCTTCTAAACATGAAACGTCACACATTTGAAAATGTTTATCTTTCAAAGCAGCTTTTTTTCAAATTAGGCTAAAAATATGTTAAAAGAGTTATTAACAATATTGTTATTGTCATTTCAAATAATTTTTTCTTATTTGTTCTTTCAAACAATTAATTAATGCACATTTATAAGCAATACTTAATCATAATTTATTTATTAATCCAAGCAAAATTGCCGTCAGCTTTTACAAATTTTACTCAACTATAAAGCACACAATACTTTCGTATATGCACCATTTACGTGATATCACATCATTAATCATTAAATTTCTGTTCTATAATGATGGTTAAATGTTTTTTGTTGAAACCACGCTTTATTATGCAATAATATATAAATAAACAATGCAGTTAATTGTTACATTTAAAATGTGAGCAAATAATTTTGAGGAAAAAAATCACTACGTATTCGGGGAAATCAAATTTATGATAAATAAAAAATATATTCTCAAAGTTTGTAAAAACAAACTTTGAACTATGCATTAATTTAATATAAAAAGCCATATAAATATAAATATAAATATAAATATAAATATAAACATTAATATTAATATTAATTTCAAAAGCGATTTCACGTGAAAAACATTTACATTTTTTATAAATAAATGTAAACATTTCTTCTAAGGACAAAACAAATATAAATATTGTATGCGTAAGTGAAAAAGAGCATACGTTTTTATGTGTAACAATCTTCATGGGAATGTAGTTTTAATTAAATTAAAATTAAAAAAAAAACTTGATACGAAAAGGAATAAAAACGGATGGTTAGATTCATGTATCTATAAGAATGAAATGTACTTGCTGTCATTTGTATGCATCGCGCTTCTTCAAATCAGTATCGCCACAGTCATTCAAATATTTACTAAAACTGCAACAAATATCATGAAAATTATTTATAATAAACATTCTAAAAACGCAATTCAAATATATACGTATGAAATTGTGATTTTATTTGTAAACAAATGCAAGTATATAATTATGTGCAATTTGGAAATTAAATCACTTCAAACCAGTAATACATTTATAGGGAAAATGACTTTTATGCACTGTATTTTGGTGGTATTTTTCTTTGCCTTTGGTGAAGCTCAGGTAATTTAAACTAGAACAAAAATCTTTAAATATCTATTACGGCAATCTTGTGCAAAATTTTCAAATGTAATATTTGTAAAGTTGATGATATCACTTATTTAATTCATTAAAGGATGATAAAAATTTCAAAACTACCATTATTATTTCAGTGATTATAATTAATTTGAAATTCTTCTGAGAATTGAAAATTTAAACTTTGCATAAGATTTTACACATTTATTAAGCAATTTATGTTTGATGTTGTTATGAAGTATGTATTTTACTTGTTTTTAATAAATGTAATTTTTTGCATTATCACTTAAATTGTGCGCTTATAAAATATGCAATGAAAAATTTAACATTCAGATGCTTGGTGCATCAACCCTGTGGGGTAGAGATGATGACGTCATGTTGCCAAAAGCGCTGGAGGCATTATTCTCATCGGACTCGCGACATCAATCAGGTGTATTTCATCATCTGATAAGACTTGAAAGCAGCTCCACCATGGGAATCACTACCACCATGCAAGTTGTCTTGCAAGATACTGATTGCCAAGTTTCATCTGAAGTATGTTACCTGAATTCTAAAGCAGCTTGTAACAAATGAGGATTCACCAGCTTTCATCGAATTTTTTATTAGCAATTTTCTTCATATTACGAAGTACTTGAAGAATGCAGAGGTCAAGGCCAAGAGAAAAAGTGTACAATTGAATATAGATATCTCACACCTTCAACCGCAACTGTCAGTTGTTCAGAGGAATTAGAAGAACCAATAGTAAGGATTTTAATTCATATCATTTATTCAAAATAAAAAACAATTGTTATGTAGATTATAAAAGCAACCTTAATTATCAACTTTCAGTAATTGATTTATTATAATTTTTATTATTCCATGTTTTGAATGATTTTGAAATGTTCCCTGAAAATTCGTTCATTGAATATAATTTTAAGTTTGAAAAGGAACAGTCTGTTAAAACACAGATTTGAAATTTAAAGTCATTTGTTATTTTATAAAAATATGTCACAGCTATATTTGAAAATAAAAAATATCTTTCAGAAAATTTTCAATGAAGTTGTTTAATAAAAATATGCATTTTTACTGATTTTTCAAATATATATTTTTTTGAATTTCTCTCCTGGTATTAGTTTAATGATAATAAAGGCAATTTCCAAAAATTCATTCATTTTACTTTATTCAAAGCTGTACATGTTTTAAATGGATGTTTGACATTACTTACAGATTGCACCGCAAGGTAGCCAAATGTTGGGTGGAACAACAAAATACACTGATTCAGATGCTCATATAAAAGAAAAAGTAAAGCAAGCTATATTCGAATCAGATAGGAAGAAATCAAGGGGAACATATCTATTGTTGGATAAAATTTTAAAAGGTTCAACTATGGGAATATCTTCAAGTTTTCAAGTTTTGGTAAAAGAAACAGCTTGCCCTATTAGAGTGGTAAGTGCATGTTGAGGTGAAATTGAATGAACAGATTCAGCTTTGTGCAATTTTAGAGAGCATATGACTCTTATGAAGAAGTTTATGCAAAGTGTGCTGGTTTTGGAGATTCAAAACAGTGTACCGTTGAATACAGATATTTCGATCCAACCGATTCAACTGTTCAATGTTAAGCTACAAAGCAAAGATAACATTGCACAAATTACTTTGCATCTTTAAATAAAGAAACCATTTTTGTTGTTTTAATTTTTCAAATAAAATCTTCATAACCACATTTGACATTCTTTGCTGAAGTAATGTTAATTTTTATTCAAGCGATTTTAATAATGTGAATCAATTAAGTTTATGCATATCTCAAGGTGATTTTAAATTATTGAACTTGCACAGTTTCAATTATATTGTGACTTGTATTGTAAATTTTATTTTTATTTATTGCTTTGAAAAGTTTTGCACAAATAAAATTTTAGTTTCTGATATTTCATGCAACACATAGTTATATGCATTTCCTTTAGTATACTTATTTCACACGTGTGGACACACTTGTGAAAAACTGCATGCTTATTCGTTGCTTTTTAAATTTATGAAATTCTCTGAACAAAATCGTCATAGTAGTGGCAGAAGAGAAAACAAAATAGAATTTGCAAATAAAATGTTTGAAAATGAATAAATTAACAACGATAAAATGCAAAGGTTTTGTTTAGGGTATTGTTTCAGTTTTGTGTTTTGGTCTGTTTCATATAAGGGCTGTGCACTACCTCATAGTTATATTCTGCCAGAAATGCCAACAAGTGACTTGATTGTAAAGTTTCTATAAGGAGTGTAGCCAGCGTAAGAAGTTATGTCAATATGTGCCTTTAAATTTTGGTTGTAAGGAAACGACCAGAGATGCTTGATGGCCCACATCAATGCTAACATCTTACTCCAAGTCGTTCGACAATTTCTCTCCTATTTGCATAGGGCTGAGTTACTGAAGGCTACTGCCAACAGTTCTCTCCTGTCTATTTACTGAGACACCAAAGTTTTCAGTGCCTCTTTGCTTTTACCAATCTCCATTATGAAATATCTGGTGAAGACTGATCTGCGAGGGAGTGGTAATGAAGTCAAATGGTTCTTAACTTCTACAAAGGTCGCTTGTTGCTTGGGTTCTAATTTCCACCGCCGGTTCTTTTCTGTCACTGAGGTAGACGAAACATTATGGCGGTTCTAGAAGTTCGAGTCACTTGGGATGTCGATTGACCCACCGACGGGCCCAGAAGCCAGCTAAACTTTGGTGGAATCCTTCGAGCGCTTAACGAGTTTTGACGGTTGCTGATATGAGTTGCTGTTGTTGTTGCAGGCCAAGTCTGCACACTAGCTGTGTGCACCCCGGCGGCCATTCAGTTACGCTATATGCACACAGGCAAGTCAATTTCTGCTGACTGGTCTTTGCTTATGTTCACCTCACAATCATGATAACTAGGGATGATCGACTTCGTGCGGAATTTTCACAGCCTTGCTTATTTTGAACGTACAACAGACGGGCCTGAACATATCCACGACTTCTGGCTATGAGGCAGGATCTGCGGCTCACTGCTGTGCGAACAAGAATAAAATCCGGTGCGCAATTTTTAATGTATCATTCGTCGACCAATGATATATTGATTTTTGCCACCGAGGCTGTTGTGAGGCTGCTGGTACGGTGGATGAGCACACAGCCTATAAAATGGAAAAACGGGCCATGATGAATAAGCGGAGTGCTGAAGAATCGAAGACCTTCCCGCAAAGTTACGAAGAAGAAGCCGCAGCCGCTTCCACTGAGCCATCAACATGCGGCCAGTTTCTACTTTTTAAAGAAGTCAGGAGTGTAATGTATAAACAACGGGTGAAACGCTTTCCCAGACTTCCCAGAGATCGTTAGGATCTTGTTTTTGCGCATAAATTTACAAGAATGATGTCTGGGAAAGTGTTTCTGTTGACGCAGAGTGCGTCAAAGCATATCCTGGTCTTCTTGACGCCCAATAACATTGGACTGCTGGCAGCTACGAAAACCTGGGGCATGGATAGTACTTTCAAAGTTGTACCACAATGGTATCAGCAGCTGCTTACCATCAATGTGGAGACATTGGCACATACGGGTTTATATTCCAAGCTTTAATAAGCAGAGCGGCAGTTCTGGAGGTCGACCTCAATCCAGATACTATCATCTGTGAGTTTGTGCTGCCCTGATGTCTTAGATTCAGGGCTACTTTCTGAATACGCGGGTACAGGACTGCTACTTCCACTTCTGGCAAGCGGTCCATAGGAAAGTCAGTCAGCTACAATTGAAAACGCAATATCGCCGCGGTGAACGCTCACGAAGAAACATAAAAATGCTTCTGGTCACCGCTTTCTTTCTTATACCGCAAGTTGACACGGGTGTTACCCTGCTTGAAGCAGGCACTACGGTAACGTGTCAGCTTTATTTCATTATTTCCGGCAGCAGAGATGATATACTGTCGCTTTGGAATGTACATAGTGTAAATATTCAGACCACTAACCACTTAGAAGGATGGCATAATCAGCTCAACAAAAAAGCGGGTTGAAATAAGCTTGGATTGTACAAGCTATTCCATCTTCAGAAAGAGAAATAGTGGAAGAAGAACAAGACGTGATGGAAACGCTAATTAACTAGCTGCTTTCAAGAAATCCTGCTGCTGGTTCCATTAGACAAATAAGCAATAGGTACGCTGAAAAGCAACGACGAGTTGCGGCAGGCGTACCTTGAAGCAGTTTCTTGAAGCTTTAATGTACCTTACGCCAGAGCCGATTTAATGCCGCCTTTCAAGTGGTGGTTTTGTATTATATTTTTTGTATTATATGTTATTATCATTGTTGTTATTATGTGTTATTTCCTGTTGTTCATTATTCACCTTATTCTCTCTTATTTACTATTGATATTGTTGTTGTTGGGCATTGAAAAGTAAATTTCATTTAGAAAAACAGACTTCAAAAAATAATTAAACTTCCGTTTGGCTACAATAACATTAAAACATATTGAAATTTTTTCTTGGTTATAATTACAGTCGAACTTGGTTAAGTGCACTTTGGATCAGTGCACATTTCCCTTAAGTGCACGAGATTTTAGCCCAACAAAATTTCCTGTAGTTAATTATACGGTAAAATAATGGATAAGTGCACAACTTTGTTGAGTGCACCATTTTGCTGAGGTCCACGGGATTTACTGTTTGCATTATATAGTCCTTAAGTGTACAATAGGCGCTTTCCCTGCCGCTTTACGTTTATCATTAGCCATAACAACTTTTGCTACTCAGCAAAGTTTATTGTTCGTAATATCAGGATATGCTCGGGTACCACAGACAACGTGAACTAGCCCAAAGCCAAAACAACTACTGCTTTCCCAGGATGTTACTCACAAGAAAGCTGTCGCAGATCTGGCTACAATTCGACCATATTTTCACGAAAACAACATAAATCAGACAAACCTAAACCTAATTGAAGATCAACAAGTAACGCTGGTACCACAAAATATAATTCAAACCTACATTTCCGACTATTTTATTTAAATGGGCATTTTTTCACATCAAACCTATTTGTAAATGTGAAGTTATTGCTTCTTTCAATTACTCTGCATAATTCATAACTTTGGATAAGTGCAGGGAAATTCTTGCCAAATTTCATGTGCACTTAACCAAGTTCCACTGTATTTTTAATGCACAGCACATGGGAATGCATTTTCTTNTATAATTGAAACTGTGCAAGTTCAATAATTTAAAATCACCTTGAGATATGCATAAACTTAATTGATTCACATTATTAAAATCGCTTGAATAAAAATTAACATTACTTCAGCAAAGAATGTCAAATGTGGTTATGAAGATTTTATTTGAAAAATTAAAACAACAAAAATGGTTTCTTTATTTAAAGATGCAAAGTAATTTGTGCAATGTTATCTTTGCTTTGTAGCTTAACATTGAACAGTTGAATCGGTTGGATCGAAATATCTGTATTCAACGGTACACTGTTTTGAATCTCCAAAACCAGGACACTTTGCATAAACTTCTTCATAAGAGTCATATGCTCTCTGAAATTGCACAAAGCTGAATCTGTTCATTCAATTTCACCTCAACATGCACTTACCACTCTAATAGGGCAAGCTGTTTCTTTTACCAAAACTTGAAAACTTGAAGATATTCCCATAGTTGAACCTTTTAAAATTTTATCCAACAATAGATATGTTCCCCTTGATTTCTTCCTATCTGATTCGAATATAGCTTGCTTTACTTTTTCTTTTATATGAGCATCTGAATCAGTGTATTTTGTTGTTCCACCCAACATTTGGCTACCTTGCGGTGCAATCTGTAAGTAATGTCAAACATCCATTTAAAACATGTACAGCTTTGAATAAAGTAAAATGAATGAATTTTTGGAAATTGCCTTTATTATCATTAAACTAATACCAGGAGAGAAATTCAAAAAAATATATATTTGAAAAATCAGTAAAAATACATATTTTTATTAAACAACTTCATTGAAAATTTTCTGAAAGATATTTTTTATTTTCAAATATAGCTGTGACATATTTTTATAAAATAACAAATGACTTTAAATTTCAAATCTGTGTTTTAACAGACTGTTCCTTTTCAAACTTAAAATTATATTCAATGAACGAATTTTCAGGGAACATTTCAAAATCATTCAAAACATGGAATAATAAAAATTATAATAAATCAATTACTGAAAGTTGATAATTAAGGTTGCTTTTATAATCTACATAACAATTGTTTTTTATTTTGAATAAATGATATGAATTAAAATCCTTACTATTGGTTCTTCTAATTCCTCTGAACAACTGACAGTTGCGGTTGAAGGTGTGAGATATCTATATTCAATTGTACACTTTTTCTCTTGGCCTTGACCTCTGCATTCTTCAAGTACTTCGTAATATGAAGAAAATTGCTAATAAAAAATTCGATGAAAGCTGGTGAATCCTCATTTGTTACAAGCTGCTTTAGAATTCAGGTAACATACTTCAGATGAAACTTGGCAATCAGTATCTTGCAAGACAACTTGCATGGTGGTTGTGATTCCCATGGTGGAGCTGCTTTCAAGTCTTAGCAGATGATGAAATACACCTGATTGATGTCGCGAGTCTGATGAGAATAATGCCTCCTGCGCTTTTGGCAACATGACGGCATCATCTCTACCCCACTGGGTTGATGCACCAAGCATCTGAATGTTAAATTTTTCATTGCATATTTTATAAGCGCACAATTTAAGTGATAATGCAAAAAATTACATTTATTAAAAACAAGTAAAATACATACTTCATAACAACATCAAACATAAATTGCTTAATAAATGTGTAAAATCTTATGCAAAGTTTAAATTTTCAATTCTCAGAAGAATTTCAAATTAATTATAATCACTGAAATAATAATGGTAGTTTTGAAATTTTTATCATCCTTTAATGAATTAAATAAGTGATATCATCAACTTTACAAATATTACATTTGAAAATTTTGCACAAGATTGCCGTAATAGATATTTAAAGATTTTTGTTCTAGTTTAAATTACCTGAGCTTCACCAAAGGCAAAGAAAAACACCACCAAAATACAGTGCATAAAAGTCATTTTCCCGATAAATGTATTACTGGTTTGAAGTGATTTCATTTCCAAATTGCACATAATTATATACTTGCATTTGTTTACAAATGAAATCACAAGTTCATACGCATATATTTGAATTGTGTTTTTAGAATGTTTATTATAAATAATTTTCACAATATCTGTTGCAGTTTTAGTAAATATTTGAATGACTGTGGCGATACTGATTTGAAGAAGCGCGATGCATACAAATGACAGCAAGTACATTTCATTCTTATAGATACATGAATCTAACCATCCGTTTTTATTCCTTTTCGTATCAAGTTTTTTTTTTAATTTTAATTTAATTAAAACTACATTCCTATGAAGATTGTTATACATAAATACGTATGCTCTTTTTCACTTACGCATACAATATTTATATTTGTCTTGTCCTTAGAAGAAATGTTTACATTTATTTATAAAAAATGCAAATGTTTTTCACGTGGAATTGCTTTTGAAATTAATATTAATATTAATGTTTATATTTATATTTATATTTATATTTATATGGCTTTTTATATTAAATTCATGCATAGTTCAAAGTTTTTTTTACAATCTTTGAGAATATATTTTTTATTTATCATAAATTTGATTTCCCCAAACACGTAGTGATTTTTTTCCTTAAAATTATTTGCTCACATTTTAAATGCAACAATTAATTGCATTGTTTATTTATATATTATTGCATAATAAAGCGTAGTTTCAACAAAAAACATTTAATCATCATTATAGAACGGAAATTTAATGATTAGTGATTTGATATCACGTAAATGGTGCGTATACGAAAGTATTGTGTGCTTTATAGTTGAGTAAAATTTGTAAAAGCTGACAACAATTTTGCTTGGATTAATAAATAAATTATGATTAAGTATTGCTTATGTGATGTGCATTAATTAATTGTTTGAAAGAACAAATAAGAAAAAATTATTTGAAATGGCAATAACAATATCATTAATAACTCTTTTAGGATATGTTTAGCCTAATTTGAAAAAAAGCTGCTTTGAAAGATAAACATTTTCAAATGTGTGACGTTTTATGTTTAGAAGCAACTGATGCAGAAATGAGCAAACAGTATTTTCATTTAGATATCATGTTAACTGATATTTAATAACATCCAGTGATTAATTGAAAAATGAACAACATTTGGGAAACAAATTTGTCAATTTCATTATTGATTTGTAATTGAAAATACAATTTTGTAATTGAAAAATCAATATTTTATGAATAAAAAATATAAATAAACATCTTTTTCAACTATTCATCACCAAAGAAATTAATGTATTTTTTCATCTAAGGTGCTATTATTATAGCAGTTTAAATCAATTATTCTACAATAATAACTTTATTTGAAAAAGTTGCAGTTCTCAGATTAAAGCCTTTTTACAGTATACTTATCAAAGTAAAATGCA
>JYDO01000216.1:0-60389 GCA_001447755.1 Trichinella papuae | reverse complement strand
CCCGCTGCAGAATGCCATCGGCAATATTCACCATCACATTAGCATAAAGTTAGTCTGCTGACCTAGAAATGCACATATTCTTTGGAAACGTAAGACAATGTAATGAGCTAGCACCAAAGATTATGGAAATTGCTGAACAAAAACAAAATCCTCAATACGTTACAGATGAAAGTTTTTATCCATCTCAAAAAATATTATGCGTATCTCATAGAAGCATAAAAAAACTGCTTACGTAAATGAAGCTGAACATCAACTTTAATCTCATTTAAATTAACCAACAATCAAATATAATTGAATGATCGCTGCATATGCATGCAATACTAGTGAGCAGGATAATAATACTTTGCAATGAATACCATATTCAGCATAATTAATTTCGAAGAAGTGATTGTTTAATTAACGTTTCAACCAGGTTTTCATCGACTTCTTTGAACAATAGGAAAATGAATGCAAAAAATAGAATAATGACATAACATAACATTTACTGAAAACTTCAGCATAATCAATTGATACTTCAATGTAATGCACTGGCTGTTTAAATTACTAAAAATCACGGTTGTCGCGATAGAACCGGTGTATGCGGCATTATTGTTATATTATAATATAGGCAGCGACAAAATGCAGAGGCTATTTATTTAAAATTTATGGATTTTGGCCACTCAAACTTAGCATCGTACACTGATTCACATTCATTTATTGTTTCCAATCAAAAACATTGTGCAAAACTTTCTCAATGTTCCAAAAATAGCTAAGGCTATGGCAGTTAAAAAATTGAATGGAAGAAGAAAAATCATTTTCATTGAAATGATTTGAATCAGTTACAGAAATTTATAAGATATGTTGACACCTGACGACACAATTCCTGCTAGTGAACTATGTATATGAATCACAACATCAACCTGCGGTGGAATATGAGCAGCTTACCGTCTCTACTCACGATTGCATTAAAATACTTATTTTGATATTTCATTCTCAGTAATGATTTGTTAATACTATATTCATTTCGTTTTTATAAAGTTAAATATATTAATAAACTGCTGTTAAACGTTAACATGAAATTTCACACAAAATAGGTTTACTCTTAGTAATGCATAACTTAATAATGTTGCGAAATTATAAATTCAATATCAATTTTCAGGAATATTTTGATATCATTCAATAAAAAACTGTAACTTACAAAAATAGTCAACTTCCCATCATTTGGAGATACGATTTTTGAAGAGCTGCAAAAAGTGATTGACCATTTTGAATATGAAAGATGATGCTTGTCTGACTTCCTTTGAAGGCGTCTTTAACATCAGTCTATAAATATTTTAAATCACCTTCACAACAAAATTCAATTCATAAATTGATGTAAAATCAAAGTGTACGCAACATGCACATCGATGAGCTATATTTTATGATTAATATTTGATTTTCTTTCCGCAAATAAAAATTTGCATAATACTTCTGCTAAACAACTAGGTCGCCTACTTCTATTATGCTCTGCAAACGGTCAACGCAACCATCGTTGATGCAAAATCACACAAACAGCAATATATGAGGTACAACTTTACAATATTAACTACAATATTGCTTTGCACATCTAGACACCATTGGATAGCCCAAATAAAGTGAATTAAATAAAGTTATTATTTTAGTTTTAAAGCGGAAGTTAGGTCAAATTATTTCATCACTGTTAGGCGTGTCTCGTTAACATGCAAATTTTCATGCGTTGCCTTACCGTTTGTTTGCTTAGCAACTATAGCTCGCTACAAGCGTCGGCTTCTAATATATATATAAATTCCTTTCATATGCTTATTTTTTAGCAATCCAATGATATCTACTAATGAGGAATAACGTAATTGTTATTATTGTAAAGTTGTATCACGTATATTGCTTTTAGTGTGATTTTTGATAAAGAGTCGTGAAAATTTTTGTTTGCTTAACGTAATGAAAAGCATGCACAGTAAGACTTGTTTACCAGAAAATGTATGCAAATTTTTGTTCGACTGCTATACATACGCTTACGTGGCTTCAGGTTCAATGGTTGTTGGCGTGCGGTGTTCCGGAAAAGTGCGGTGACGTGGAATTGCCAAATTGAATCTATTAATTGAATCCTAATTAGGATGAATGACGTTAGTCGAAACTAAAGATTTATTTAAAGCATTGTTCATCAGTTTTTATAGAAAATTTAAAATCAATTAGGATGCTAAAAAAGCAATGCAAATGAAAAATAAGTCGTAAATCATTTTAATTGGAACTCGAAACAACAGATTCATAGTAAGCATTTTTTATTGAAAACTAAGCAGAAATAACTAACACATAAACAGTTAGAAATTGTAAACATGAGTTGCAATGATACCAAAAGTATGCAAATTTATGATGGTTCATCAAAATGTACAGTAATCTTGAGTGTAATGTATGTCAGCAATTTCGTCATTCATGAGGCATCGAGAACAGAGTCCCAAATGGTCATAACTTTCAGCCATGACACATCCCTGCCATTTGGTTTGGGCCACGTCTAATCGATTCGTAGTGTACGAACCGCCGATGGTGGATCAGAGTGTACGATCCATCGTGGGTCGAAATGTCAAATCGGGACGGCAGCCACGGGGCTTCGACACTCAAAAGCCTGAAGTCCAAGTAAGAATGTAGTGGACAACGGAGACAAAACGGCCGAGCCGTACGAGTAGCCACCGCAATCAAAAACCTTTTTAGAAAGAAAAAACGTGCTGAAGCATCTGCAAAAAACAAAAAGTGTATCAAATGAAAACAAGCAACCTACCCTCCCTGGTATAAAGTTTACGAAATCACGAAATCTACCCCACACGCGCGGTGTGAGGAAAGGAGCGGCAAACTGACCCTCCCCTGAAGTTTGGGGCTTGCAATGTAGCAACTGGATAATATCTGTACGTGTGTGATTGGCTGCTGAGGACAGACCAAAATGCATATTATATAATAGCTGATGTTGGTGAACTGTGATTTACATACTACAGTCGTATTTTGTACTGTATTGTTTAATAATGAAGGATAGCTTTTTAACACGGACTCCAAAAACTCTGCATTCCATTCACAAACGAATGCTGAAAAAATTATTTCAAACTAATTTTGAGAAATATACCGTGACTAAAATAGTTTTGAAGTTGAATGTTATTTTTATCATATTAAAAAATCTATTTAAAAAAAAACATAAAAGTTAATAAAAATTGCACCATCAAATACTGCAGCTATGCACAGTAAGACGTCGTTAGCTAAGAAATCCCTGAGCTGCGCATTGAGAAGTGAAAAGAAATCATTGGCATCCGAGCAAATCATAAGCAAAAACACTTAACCCAATCAAAGAAGAAAATCAATTTTGTGCGACCAGAAATGAGTCCCAAATTATTTGAAAATGATAACATGAATAAATAACACTAATAACAAAATCTCCGTTATGTTCAAATTTATTGAGATGTTTAAACTTTAATTTTCACATTAACGTTCACAAGCAAGCCCAGAAATATTAAACTGTTGAAAACAATAGTTCATGAAGAAAACTTTTAAATGAAATCACAAAACGTAAAAGTGCAAAATGCCACAACACGGGGAGCCAAAAATGTTACCTCCACTGCACTGTAGTAAAAGAAAATTCTACTCTGCATCAGAGTCAACGGATAACCATTTGATTTGTTCCGGGCTATCAGTGTCGGTGTCAGAATCATCAGAACTGGTGGTTGAAGATAGCAAATCCATCTGGCGTAGATAATGTTCTTGAAAAATTAATTTCTCATTCGACGCATGAGTATTACAACGCACAACACTAGCTAGCAAATCCAAAATCCAACCTAGAAAATTCCACCAATACAGGTAAGTTTGAAGTGCATTTTTGAAAACGTTCTCACTTACCACATTTTTTAGCACACATGGGATGTACTGTAAGATTGCAGTTGGTATGCGCGCAGGATATTGAAGCGCCTTCAACATTACACACTGTGCACTTCTGAAAAATTGTAGAGAAAATGTCAGCAACAATAATCAATTCAATTTCATTTTAACAACAGTCAATCAATCATATAAGCGATAAGATTAAGTTTGAATTTCAGAAAGTTTCAATAATGAAAAAGTTTTCAATAATGAATTAGCTGCATACTTGTTTCCAATATTTAATCAGAGTTTCGGGTTCACAGGACATCAGATGCCCTCTTATGAACAATCCAGGAGAGTAGAAGAAGCAAATTTCGTGGAAAAACAATGCAGTACTGTAACGTTGAGTGATTGTTCCGTTATTTGTCGGCTTGGACAAAAACGGAGGCCAAAAAGAAGCTTCATTGATACAAACATGATACGGTCCATACAGCGTGGTGTTCTGTTCAACCTTCTGGCAGAGGGCGCAGATTGGCGGTCCAACAAGAGAAGTTGTATAAGGTACAGGCACGAAAACTTTTTTCAATTTCTTCTGCCGTATTCGATTCTGGATATTGACATAAGCTTGTGGAAGAATAATTTCCATTTTCAAGTAACTGGTCTGGTTAAAATTTGCTTTACATTTTCGAAACAGTGTAGTACGAACTGGTGCTTTCCGTGGTGGGCCATTTGTAGTTTTAACAAAACGCTCCATAATTTCTTTCACCCGACGTTCGTGATCTGCTTCTTCATAAATGTGGTATAATTTCTTCCGCTTTTTCGACCCTTTCCGAACTGATTTCGTATTCGACGCAGGCATTCTTCAAAAAAGAAAAAACAAAAGTATTATTAGTAAAATGTAATGATTCGCGTTATAAAATAATAAAGCAACGTAAGCATAAAACAAAACTAAAACTCTAATTTGAATAACCATCCAATAATTAATGCATTATTTTATTATTTTAAGATGCAAAAATAGCACCAACTGAGTATTATTCAAAGGAACGCTGGTACATGATAATACTTCACATAAAAAAATGATGCAAGTTGCGTGTCCTTTAGAACAATAAAAGCCAGCGTCAAAGTTGGATCGAGTAAAATGAATTAAAAACTAAATTAAAAATTTATGAAGAAAGGATCATGATCGAAATTAATAATTTTATTGCGTAATTCAATGCTCAATCATACTGTAGCGGATTCACCTGATTTTTCATAAACGGTAGTGCTCACGAGAGAAAGTGTTACATGAAAATTGTCACTTTCATGAATTAGAGAGATTAAACAATTTAGCAAAACCTCAGCTATACGAAAATCTCACCCAAAACTGGTGATTGACATAGCTTCAAACATTAAGCATGTTTTGAAACAACTTATTTTTGGTAAACCTGTGAATATAAACAATACTAAAAATGTTGTGAATTGGTGATTAGAGAATGATTACGTTCAGCAATAAGACAATGATAAATATGAATGAATATAAAACAGGAAGAAACAAAGTAATAACCAACAACTGAAATGGATACAACTAAAATATATGTGGAGGTGCCAGTGAAGTCAACAAATTGAAACAAAAGACTTTAAGAAAACACTAAGAACTATCAGTTACTACCAATGAAGAAACTGTGCTACGTTGAGAACCTGAGAAAACATCGAGAAAATTAAAGTACAAAATAAGTTGTAAAGAATGTGATACATTAAGCACACAAGCATTTGCAGAGCATACTGCAAATAAATACATTGAAATTCATGCAGATAACTATCAAGAGCATAACAGTATTACAAAAAAAGCACTGCTTCGATCAATTATTTTCTCTACTACAGTGTTATTTCACATTCTTGTAATTTAGATAATGTCAACGTCACATTACATTTACCTGCGTAATTTCGTTGAACAAAATATATTATAAAGATATTTGACAAATATAATCAAAACATTTAAAATTCACTGCCCGTTGTCTTCCTGGTTAAACAGACTAATCATCAATCAGTTCGTCAAAATTTACAGCATCTCTTCGGAAAGTAAGAATGCAAAATGTTAAAATCAACACGCTTACTTTGTTACTCTTATAATAGCTACTAAACGCAGAAATGATTTATTTTAAGTATTTATCGTGCAAAATAGATTAAATATAAAACAAATAGTTTCACTCACCTGATCGGAGACAAAGGACGCAAATCACAATAATCGCGCTGTCACATTACAGTATACATTTGTAACCTGATTTTCTTTTTCATGTTTAATATAAAATTGCTTCTAAATATTTGCTTAAACGTTGCAATATTGGAGGCATTTCAATTTTCATTCGCATTCTTTCGATTTCTAGAGAAAAATAAATCATGAATGTTTAATTAAAAAAATCATATATTCTAAAAAGATTCTCAAAAGTAGACAGAATGTTCACATGTTAGTTAATACCACATTTTCAGGTTTGCATTTTCAATTTCTATAAGGTTTTTTTTTATACTTTAGATAATTTTTAAATATTTCTCTTTTTAAAAAAAATCATTCATACCATCTGCAAGCAGAGTTCTCTACTGCATATCACTCGATTGGTAATAAATTTCAATTTACTTTATTTGGTTGTACAGAATATTGAAATCTGTATAGCACTGAAACTGCTACAGCTTGGCAAATAGCACAGTTGAAATTTGAAAAATCGACGGCCAATTTTCAACGTCAAATTGCCCGACATACGTGGAATTTTTTAACAATGGCAAAGCAGAAAAATAATAAATAAACTTACGCCAAGCAGAACAATAATAATAATAATGTTATCAATTGATTGATAATAAACTTGAAAGACAAATCTGATATTATAAAAGATTTGTGTGGACTGGCCGTATGTGTGTGTTTCGAAGAAAATCCGTCTTCACAGTCCCTGAAAAGAAACGAAAAAAAAATTGAACTTTATCTTCTTTCCAACTTGCAATGTCAAAAAAAATTCCTCATTTCTCACAACTCATCTGACCCGAAAGCGAATGGCAAAATTGGCTAATTTATCAGCAAATTGATTAATCAATCATCCAATGTTATGGATTAGCTAGGCCATGCGAATATTGTAAAAAGCACCAGGTTAGTAGAATTGTCAGTATGAATGTCAGCAAACTTGGACGACTACACATACAAGCAACATTTTCTCCAGCGGTCAGAGGACTGTTGGTATGCAAAACCAGAGGTGCCGGTGTGGCCACGTCGTATGATTTAATGTCTGTGTAGAATCGTATCAAAAATTCCAACACTTTATCGTCATCAAACGAACCGTCCATTTTTCTGCATTCTGGACATAGCTTGGGATAAGGAAATGGATTTTTCGGAAAACGTGGATCTTCAGTTTTGTCTCCTGACATTGCAAAATAATAATCATAATAAGAATATTAATAATATATACAGCATGTGGACAAGCACCTTTCAAATGATAATTTGCTCGATTATGCGACGACCATAGCCACAAAATTTCATCTTGCTTATTGTGTATTTCTTTGGACATTTTAACGGCAGAACGACCGAAATTTTCAGCACAAAAACGGCAACCAAAAAAATTCTTTATGTATCCGTAAATTGCAGCGGGTACTTCAATCGGATTGAAATCAGGTACTAAAAAATGTATACATCATCCATCCATCCATGAATTTCATGAAAGGGATGTGAACAATAAAAACAAAACTTACAATTATTATCAATCATGTAAGCATGCACGGTGAGCGTGTGGAAGATTAGCCATACACTACACGGATACCCTCGATATTGTGGACTACTTCCGTTGCAAGCTACCCAAATTGGCTCGGCAGGTAATGGTCTTTCGTATTTCCACTGTGCAACGAAAAATCACACAGCTCAAAAACGGTTGCAAAAAATACACATAAAGCTCTCTATCATTTTACTTGCAATGCGTTGAAATGATGGCTCCATTGTTGAGAGGTGATCGACTTTTGAGAGTTCGCATAAGCAGACAATTCAGACAACAAACTTTTCAGTCTCCATTCAAATGGCATGTACTGAAAACATAATTCATTACATACTAGTGTATTAAAAAAATTTTTATTCTATCAAAAAGTACTTTTTTTTTGAAAAAATATACATTTCTCTTTGTCACTCTCATGCAAATGTGTTGCTTTGTTTAGCAAGTGTGTACACTTACTTTGGCTAGTAGAGCAAAAAATTTCTGCAGAGCATTCAACGGTTCACCTTCAATAACCGGCCGAAGAGGAATTTCATGCAAGATCATATAAGATATGCCAGATTTGAGATCGTTGATATGAACAAAAAAATTGTTCAAATTCTGATCAGCTCTAAATTAAAAAAATATTTTGAAATATTGTACAATTTTCGTCCAGCAGCATGCCGTACACAACGACGTCAGTGTTAGGCGATGCAGGTGGTGAAATGTAATTTGGATCCCGTGGGGCTGGATTTTTGATTCCAGTCACTCTGCTGATTGTACTCAAAATTTCTGCTCGAGACATTGATCCTCTGAAAGGTAAATTATTTCAGTATGGTTCTTTGGCTTTAAAAAAAAACATCACACGACAAATACTGACGTAGAAATGAACAACGGTACATCACTCCCTCTGGCAAAAATCAACAAGCCGGGAGTGTGCCTGACACCGCGACTTGAAGCCATCGGATGACTCGGTTCCACCGGCCTGCATTCTACTAAATATTGTGAAGTCAAATCCAGCGTTATCGCAGCAGCCATTGACTCTTCGCGACTCTGCACCACAACAGCAATATACTTAGCCCAGGGTGAATGATATTCAGGAACAGTTTGCGTTCTAATCATGAAGAAAAACGCTTTACCACTCTCACAAACAAACAAAAATAACATGAAGCTCTTTGATTTAATTAGCATATCACTTACGGAGGAATAAAAGCAAAATTTGGCCAGTTGACCGGCTTCTGTTCATTCCAATCGCTAGCGACAGATTTAGCTAATGACAAGACAATCGAATCAGCCGTATGCAACGCTCCAGCTGTCATTGAAACTCCATCCGAAGCAGCTTTAGAATTGTACTTGAAATACTTAAGCAAATGATATAATTAATTAACAAAAAATCAAAATAATAAAAATATCAATCAACCTTCAAGCTGGGATAGAAGTATACTGAATTAGCAGTGCAAAGTTCTCTGTTGACCATGCTTGCACAATTCACCGCAGCTACTTTCACATATCTGTGCCATCCTTGAAAATTAATCAATTTGAAAATTTCAATCACATACAATTTTAAATTTTGAAAACGTACAAATTAAATTTGATGACAAATATTGACAGATACTATATGAAAAAAGTGAACCAAAAGCAGCATTTATTTACCTTTTTTCACTGCAAATTGAATCGATAATTCAGCATGCAGCAGTGAAATTAAATTAAATGCAAACGAATAATTGCTTTCAGTTGGAAAAAAATAGAACAGTACAAAACGACAGCTATTTTAAGCTTGAATTCTATCTTGAAATTTCACTTGCAACAATGGAAAGCAATTAAGCTTACTGAACGTAATTTGAACTTCATCAAACTAGCTATTTCATTTCAGCATAAGACAGTGAACAAAAATTGCAACACCCTAATAAACATTAATAAACACTCAACTGCTAGTTAAAAAAAGCAAAAAAAAAAAAAGATTTTCCACTATTGTAAACAACACAAACCTTTTACAAATGCATAAGAGTTTCCTGATTTATTAAAACAGAAAATAAAAATTAAACATATTTATTTAAAAATAAATATTTAAATATTACATTTACCTTTCACATTGATAGCCATCTCGCTGTAGGTAGGCGCGAAATTGATGCAAGCACCACACCAGCTTGAGTAGAAGTCGACAACAGTAGCGTAGTCTTGATTATAGACGAACTGATCGAATGAATTTTTGTCCAAACTGTGCACTTGATCAGTAGCAGAGAACAAAGATTCCACGCCCACTTCGGCAAAAGTAACCGCTGGTATAAGCAATACCAACAAGGAGAACAGCATTATTAAATGACCACCACCAGCTTTATTCATAGTCGGTCGTTCCTGCAATGCAAATTTTTCAAAATAGTCAATTGACCAATTGAATATTGAACGCGCAAAATTTGTACTTTACAAATAATGCCAACAAGTAGTTTTATATTTAAAAAACAAACAAACAAAAACTTGCACAACAAGCGAAAAGCAACGGCTAAAGGGTATGCATGTTGGTGTTATTGATTGAAAATGAGCTCGACAAATCCTTTAGTGGAAATGCTGCTCGACCCTGTGACCAAACGAGTAAGAGTACAATGACCGCAGATTGGCAATCTTGATCAAATGAAGATAATGATAATTAAGTATAATAATTATAAAACACAAAAGACTATTGGAAAAGAGAACGCAGGTCATGCAGACAAAAAAAATGAAAAAATTATTGCTAAAAATAAATAACCGTCAACAATAATAATAAATGGAGCCAGTGAATTGGCAAAACGGTGCTAGAAATTTCTGATAAAGCAGAAAGCAGCAGCTTCAATAACTGCGAAACCGGTTGAGCTGAACAGAGAACAATTTTTCAAAATCATATTCAAACAAAAATTGATTCAACAATACAACAATTTTGATAATGCTCAAAAAATGAGCAAAGCTGACAACGCTAACAAACAGTTATTATTTCTTGCTTACTCATTTATAAGCATAAATTATGCACTAAAATCATTATCCTGAAATAGTGATGTAGTAAAGTTTTGAAATAACATATTGCAATATTGAAATTATTTTCATTGCTGCACTTACATGCACAAACAAGTGCTGCATTATGTTATTGTTTGTCGAAATGATAAGAAAATTTCTAGCTTTAAACATTGAACTTGATTGTCAATGATAGCCGACTGAAACTTGAATGATTTCTCTCAATGTGGAACTGATTAACAATAACAATAAAGATTATGAAACAAACAAACAAACAAACAATCTGAATTAATTGTTGTCCTATGATGCTAACTGACCTACTCAACTTACTCGAACAAACAAATAGACTAACTGTGCAATCATGTTCGCATAAAGCTGAATACTAAAAATAAGCAAAATTGAATCATTCATTAGTCAGTAAAATTCAAGGCTAGCATTGAGCATTTCAATTTCAAATTTAGTGCAAGCAATTCAATAAATTAAACAAAAAAAGAAATGAAAAATCTATGAACAACCAGCTTGACAAGTGATGAGAACAAGCTAATTTGTGAAGTGGAAACTTGCCATCCCGCATGGCCACACATAATGCGATGCTTTTAAATACGTACCAAGCGAAAACAACTGAGAAATTTAAATAATTCAGATGCTATCTATACACAGCATGAGGAGGTGTTTGACAAATTTCAAAAGCGATTATTGTATTCCTCTTGTGGAATAAGCTTGCAAGAACAACGTAGTCATGGTAACAATGCTCACTTGCCGAAATCTACTTTAAAAAAAAGCACAAAACATATCATTCTTATCCTATCAATGCAATGCTAATAGATAATTTCAACATGATCACATTGCAATGAATTCACATTTGCTTTACAGATGAATTACAATTTCAAAGCAATCATCTTGATCAAACAAACATTTGACATTAAAGTGATATACAAAAAAAAGTATTTCATTTAATTATCGTTTGAAAATTATTATCACAAAATTTAAAGTTGATTAAAATTTATTGAAAAATTCCGTTTTTCATTATGACAGACTTTAATTCATCATCAATTCTTTTTATCAGTAAATGAAAATACAAACATGACAACATGAATTACTGATTGCAAATTATTATGAAACGGAATTTTTTTACCATTCATTTTCAGGCAAAAGCAAAAGCTTCAACAATATAAATAACAACAAAAGTTGATGAAATATTTAAAAATTTTCCATTATTGATGACAAACAATTTTACACATAAACATCCAACATTCACATGAAGCATGGACAATTGTAATAATAATTGCAGAAATAAAATGAACAATAATATTTACGTTAGATGAGATGAAATAAAATACAACAATTGTCATTAATATTGAAATGATAAAATTATAAATATGACAAATAAATCACTGTTTAAATTGATGTTCATTTAAATTGGTTAATTCAAGGTCTATCATCCTGGCATAATTAGTAATAGAAAAGGTCGATTGGAAATGAAGATTAAAATTGTTCATTTTAATAAAATTGATTTCTTGATTGATACAAAGCAAATATAGTATGTTAAAAATTTAAATAATCAAACAATAGACTTACTACTTTTCGTTTCGTTGAACAATTTTTCAAATTCAGAAATTTGTATAAGGTCTAAGCTAATGCTGAATGATGAAAACAATGAATAAAATTAAACAAATGTTACCACAATCACGTGCTATCATTTAAGCATTAAAAAGCTTCCCCGTGAGAGTCCAGTTTGCGAGGCTTTTCACCAATCATCAAAACCGCTTCAATGCTATATAGCACACCATTACTTTTCTTCATTTGTTCAACAAAGAATTTTTACTTAGATGAAACATTTTCTGAATTTCACTGAAGATATTGATGATTAAAATTTATCATAATTATTCTACGGATGATTGATAATTTTTAAAAAAGGTTTCCCAATTATCATCAGAACAGGTTCAGAAACTAAAGCCAATGTCCATTTTGCTCGTCAATCCATGCAAGATGTGATATACGATTAAACACTTTTCAACTGCTGACATTTCTTCATCGATCAACAACAATTTCATGCATACATACAGAGAGCATGGAATTTTTGAAGACAGAAAGAAAAAAAAAGAAGAACATCCCTACTCAGTAGTAACCTTCAAGCGATAACATTTGCATTGAAAATGCTAAGCAGAGATGCACAACAGAGCACACACACACACACGTGACAAAAAGGTGAACTAACAGAACAAAAAGCAACACACTTCAAGCATTCCATTGAGAAAGCAATTCATCAATTTTCACATTTTCATCTTCTCACTCGATGATACTATATGACAGAGAAAATGCATTCTTGCTTTTTAACAAAAATTTCCATCTAGCAAAGAGCAAAACGCGCTGCACTGCTTGTTGAATTGAAATTCAAATTTGCAGCAAACATTGAATTTTGTTCATTATTCAATAATGATGAAACTGTATTTGTACTTGCATTTCTACAACGACCCTTTCACTTAATTATCATTAATAAGAATTCAAAGAAAAACAAACAAACAAACAAGTAAAGTAATTAATTCATTATTAATTTTAAGAATTTTCTGAAAGTTTATTATTTACCAACAGTACAAAATAACCAATTTTACAATTTTATATTGCAAAGATGAAGCATATATTTGCATAATCAAAAAACAACAATAGGAAATGTTCGAAATGTTTTAAAACTTACCAAGTGCCAATTAAAAGGTAAATAAAATTTTCAAATTTCAAAAAAAAAACACTATCTATGCACAACACTTGGAGAAGAACAACGTTAAACTCGCAAATGCTGTTCAACAAGAGAGGAATCGTATTTAATAATAACAACAACGCACACCGGTGCGTAAACATGTCAACAAAAATTAATGCGACAACAATTAAAATTTGCTTGCTGCTTTGCGTGGGATGGGAGAACCGGGGAAAAGCAGTGAATGTGAATGAATTGCACATTTATTATAAATGCTGTTCGAAATTTGCAACCACTGCCCACGCATACACACCGCATGCTTGCATCATCACCATCATCATCATCATCATTATATTTTACAAAAAGTAGCAATGGCCTGCTTAATTGTTCTGCTGTTGAAAAAGTCGCCTAAAGCATCATGAGAAAAAAGCACTTGTTTCAAGGACTGTTTGCTTCGCCCCCCTCCCCCTTCCCTTCCCCCCTCAACAGCTATCACAATCTTTACAACAACCTAATTGTTACCAATCATATCACCACCTTTACACAACTGCTTTATTCAGAATTAAACCTTACATTGAGTGAAGAAAATAATTTTTTCTTTTGCTATTTGTAATACTAATTTTCTAGCTGCATATTTGGTAATGTTTTGAAAGCATCTAAATCAATGTTCAAGAAAAATCATGGATGAAGTCATTTCACAGGGTGTTTGTCCAGTTAAAAATTTTCCCAACAGGCATGTTCCACTTCGCTGACTGACGTAAATTTGACATTTCAAGCAAACAATCTGATATTGCTTTGATTGTTTTCACATTATTACTGAATAATCAGTATAAAAATCTAATGTTTAAACAAAGGAAAAAATATACACATGTATGTATGTATGTATGTATGTATGTATGCATGTATGTAAACAATTGTCGATACACAATGCTGTTCAGGTCAACATTAGTAATACTGGTGTGGCAATTTTACCTCAAGCAAGTTATTGCAAACAAATGAAAATGCAAATGAAAATAGAAATAATAGTTATTAAACGATTATTAAACAATTGCGCATTCAAAGAATGAATTCAAAATGCCATTTATGACTTACAAATTGACAAACGATAAACAGACGACAAAAAACACAAATCACAACTCCAAAAAGCATGGCAATGCTGAAGATACGTCAGGTGATGATAGTTATGCTAATTTAAATATAGAATTCAATTTTACAATCTAACCATTGCAGATTTATGTCCACCGATAATTTTCAAAACTGAAGACATTCAAAAGCAAGTGGAAAATTTGAAATTATTACGTTACACGATAAAAGCGCATCATGAATCAGAATTACGACAATTGAATGAAAAGCACGACAAAGAGCAGCAAAGTGCAGAAAAGTATATTCAACAACTGTTGGAAAGTGTTGCAAATATGCAAAAGATACGAAAACTGCAAACACTTGAAACCAATTCTTCTGCTACAGTTGGAAAGGTGCAATTTGAACAATTAAGATAATAATAATAAGAATAATATGCTTATTGGAAGGTCTATTGTTCATTAATTTTTTAGCGAATGCGATCCAAAAAAGTAGAAATGACATCAGTGAAAAGTGGAAAAGAGAAAAGCATTGAAAGAGCACAACAAAATGCAAAATGCAATATGAAACTTACCGCTTTCATTAAAGGCTATTTCACTCGTCGTCTGTTCCGCACGGATGAGGTGAAAACATTGAGAATGATGTTCAAGCATTTACATACGCAACTTGATTCCATGAACAATAACAATAAATTAACGCCAATTGAACAACATTATAAGCAGCTGGTTGTTCTTCAGGTGAGGAATTCTGCTATAATAAAACTTTAATAATAATTATTATTGCAAACGGAAACAAAAAAATATTTGTCATACTGTGCATTTATGTTGCTATTGTTTATTAACATTATTTAATTAAACGTAACGTTGTAAACTTAGTCAAATTTATGCAAAATCAATAACCATATGAGAATTCAAATGAGTAATTTGGTTTATTTTTCATTTATTTCATACTTTTTTGTATTTAGCATATGATGTTATTAATATTAAACAAATAATCTTCTACTCTATAATATTAAACTTAAGTGTATTACATTCTAAATATTAACCGAATTTATTAAATATAATATTCTTCCTCAAATATTTCTTTCACTGTCTAATTAATACGCACTGAGAAAATAATTGAAAATGCTGTCTGTCCACTTTCACAAACAAAATCAATAAACAATGTATAAGGGATATCATTATACCAAAATTAATAATAATTTATTTCTGTTCATAAATGATACCTACAAAGCTTAAAAGCACAATAAACTTATATCTTCAAGTATTTTAGATATATTTCAATTATTTAACATATTTCTGTTCTTCAACAAAAGCATCAAATGACAAAAAGCATACTTTATTCCTTCTTACTCATTGCAATTTATTTCAATTTTAAATAGCATGTCAAATAAATATCCTTGAAAATATTCTAAAAAGATTAATAAATAACAAATTTACGCATAAAAGGATCGCTTCCTTATTCCATATAAAAAATGTCTTCTATTAATAAAATTGTACATAATCACATCCTAGGTTGCTTTCGTTGTTGTTACATTCATATCATTTGAAAGATTAATATAATTTTTTCATAAATAATAATGTGTTCTATAAAATATGTAAAAAATCATAATTTTAGAAACAATATGAAGCTTTCGTTCATTGTAATTCATTTCATTAATAAAAAAAAATTCGAATTGATTTTTATTTATACATTTCAGCTTACTTTGCTATAGAATATTATTGAATTCAATAAATGCAACTCTTTTGCAAATTGAACTTTCAATAAAGTTAATTTAAATTTTTTCAATTTTCATAAAATGCATGCAATAACGAATTATCACTAAAAGTTACATTACTGAAAAGAAAATATATGAACTTGCACAAAAGCAATGTATCCACTAAATACTCTGCTGAATTTATTATCCCTCTCTTTCTCCACTGAATGTGAATGTGAACATTGTGTAAAATAAAAATGAAAACATACTAGCGAATTATGTTCTCAAAATAACAGGATTTTATATTAAATTAATCTTTATTACTATTAAATAATAGTTATCAGATGCTGTTTTGTTTCCTAATAAAGTATATTTTAAACAAAAAGTGAAACTTGCTGCAATTTTTGTTTAAAATTTCGCATTTAATTTAAGATGAAATTTATACTGACTACCATCAATCGAATATTTTTCAAGCTGTCCACGAAAGAAAAACTGAAACTCATCTCACGCAGTGGCAATTCCAAAAATACAGTAATTTATGATAATCAAGTTGACAAATTTCAT
The DNA here is from genome assembly GCA_001447755.1 of Trichinella papuae. Lineage (NCBI taxonomy): Eukaryota > Metazoa > Nematoda > Enoplea > Trichinellida > Trichinellidae > Trichinella > Trichinella papuae. Next base: position 43,852 of record JYDO01000216.1, on the reverse strand, counting down.
TTCTAAAATTGGTTGCTTTCAGACTCAATTGATGCAGTGGACAGATGCATATTTCAGTTGTAATGGATGCGTCGAAGAACAGAAATCGTTCAATATGCATTTTCTGACCAAAAAACTGATCAACTGACTGTCAATGTATGCATCAATAATATACATGTGCAATTAACTTCGGTTAACCAATCACCGACAGTTTAATAACATATTTTCAAACGAGCGGAAAATGGAAATAAGATCAGTGCTTTCCAATTCTGCATGATTAATAACTAACAATAATTCACTTCTGATTCGATTAACCGATGAATAATTAAATACTCTTGAGTTCAGAAAATAAAGTTATTTTTTAAAAAATAGCTTCTTAAACAGCGACTTGAATGATGTAAGAAAAAAACCATTGACGCTTTTTGGCAGGGTGCCGCTGATGTCATTTGGCTCGCCCAATGACAAATAAGGTTGTTGATGAAACGAATTTTCAGCACAACGAAATTGGCTGTTTACAACTTGGAAATAAATTTAGTTAGATATTTGATTGCAACTCTAATTAAACGACCGGTGTCAACATCTAGAGGCTTTTCCTCAGGGCTAGACGAGAAAAGAGGCGACTGGCAGTGCTGGAGTTGGATTAATATAAGAAAGCAATCGCTCTGCACGTCGCAATCAGTTGAACAATATTTCTTCTTTTTATCCGGGAGCAATTAGTTATCAAATGATACATTTTGAAGAGATGGAAAATGAATTGCAAAATTCATATGCAAAAACTGCATCCCAATGGTGAATAATTAGAGAAGAATACCAAAAACAATGAAATTGCACGTTGAACAACAGAGAATGTGGGGATATTGCAAAAAAAAGAAAAAAAAAGTTGAAGTTCTTTCGTTTTTCTTTCTATGCTAATTAACAATGGTCAAAGACACAAGCGACACAGTTGACCACCAAGCTCGTCGGTACCTTGTAGCCAATTAATAATGCTCACGTCTTAAGGAAAACCATTAGCAAAACTCAGAACTTAGCCGACCAGTGAGGAAGAAGATGATGAACCGTGACTGCTTGTCGAATGGTTCGTTTATTGCATTCCTCGTTGAAATCACGTGGGCGACTGGCGGCAAAAACCGATAATAAATGATAGAATATTGAGCACAGAGTTAGTTCAGTTTGCTTTACTTGGCGCAATTTATTGCGGTTGTCTTTATTGAACAAATACGGTGCAGCTATAAGAGGACGCTCTGGTCGTACGAAAATTCAGTCTTACTTTCGACGTGTTTCACTGCACACCATCAGCAATCACAACTGTTCACTTCACTCTCTCTCTCTCACATAATCTTATCATTTCACAACTCCACTCTACTTACAATCATCAACAATAATACAAAATGCAGTTTTCAGGTAACTTTTCTAATACACATTACATTAATTATTTAAATTTCACATTACAATATGTATAAATTATTTAGTTATTCACCGTCTTTTAATAGCACTATTCCTATACGAGTATACGCGAGTAGATGAGTATACGAACTTTGCTGAAGAATAATTTTAACATTTTCATTTCAAATTGCAAATCATATTATACAAATTAAATAACAAATCATGAAAATTCTAATGCACTATTGTCTTTCATCTTCATCTCAATTTAAAACTCATCTCAACTTTAAAAAACATATATCATATTGTATCAAACTGTACGTTAATTTTTAAAACCAATCTCCCCAGACTAGTACAACAAGTAGTTTGTTTTCAATTAGTCAAATAAATTTATCTAAAATTAAACTATCCACTGAATCATAAAACTACATAAATGAAATAATCTTCAGTTGCAGTCATAATTTCATTTAAAAAAATAAGCATAAGTTGTAAATTCGTGGAAAAATTATTTAAATAACTTTCATATTTAATAAATATGGTCGATACAGTTGGGATTTTAAGAATTAAATCGATTTTCATATCAATTTCGCTAAATATAAATGAAAATTAAAAGCTTGAAATCAATAACTTTGAACTGAATTTCAGTTTGCAAATAATATAATATTAAACTGATATTCATATTACAGGAGGAAAAGTAATAACTAAAATTAATTCAAAATTTTTCACATAATGAATATTCTTAAATTAATAAAACAAAAAAAACAGCTTAATACCCATGCTATAAAAAAATAACCAGAAAATAAATGACAAACGCACTTTTACCGCCACAGTTAATTTTATAATGACAGCACATTGATTATGAAATGTCGGTGAAAAAAAATAAAACAAAACCTCTATACTGTAAAAAAAGGGAAATTATTTTTAAAACTCATCATCGAATATCTGATTACGCCACATTGCTTATTGATAATAATCAATAAATTAAAGCAGAACAAATTAAAATTTCAAAGCCTATCAACCACAAAAAACTATCTAGACAAAAACTCATAATTCAAAATTTCAAATTTAGGTGTTACCTTGGTAATTGCTTGCATCGCTTTGATTTCTTGTCTGTACAGTGTTGACGCCCTTTCTCTAACGCGAGGCACAATACTGAAACGAGATGACGCAGAAATGCCGCTGCCCAACGAAATGGATCCAAACTGGAAATTGACACCGGTGTATGTACAACGATCTGGCGTCTATCGTCCATATGTGATCACTGGACGATTCTCTCCAAAAGATATACCAGAGGACAGTGTAATTCGTTATCCGTAGACAGCATTGTACGCTGAAAATTACTTTCCTTATTAGTATTTTCGAAGATGATTAATTTCAATTCAAAATTTTCTCACTCAAATTAATAATGCTTATCTCAATTTGTGGCTAGTTAAAATACCTTATCAAAGTACTGGTGGATGTACATATGTTGTCCGTATAAATCAAAATGTACACTTTCTTAAAAGATGAAATCGAACTCACCAATACAATAGTACAATAACGATCGCAATAAAATTTGAAAGCAATTTGCACTTCAATTCATTTTTTCATACTGTATATTTCAAAAAATCGTTATACAAAATATAGTTCAGTTTTTCTTAAAAATCGACTAAATTTTCTTCATTAAATCATAATGAAAAATTATTCAGATAACAAAATACACAGTTAATACACTTAAAATATTTTCATCTCCAAGTTGAACAAATAGAATTTTCGAATCAATTTTCAAAATCATCCTCGAAAAAATACTCAAATTTCTCAACTGTCAAAAAATATATCTCTAATTAATTAAAAAATATCATCTACTACTACGGTTAATGATATTCAGATTCTACAGTAAGACAAGACGAACAAAATAAAAACCATTTGCAATAGTAAAAAATGAAAGGAAAAAATTATAGAAAACATTTGCACTATTAAAAAAAATTAAAAATTAATTAAACCGAGACTACTGTTTTCATAATTTAACACTACTAATCCACTTTAGATGATTTCAATTAAATAAATGAATTTCAAGATCACACATTTTGAGCAGCTGTCAGAAACCGTAACAATTAATTTATTATTTATTTTTTAATTTACAAATGAACAAAACCTTTTTTTTCAATCACCGTCGCATCTACTGTCATAATTTTTTTTCCTCAATGAACTGCTAAACGTTAAATCAAAAAACTAACTAAAAAGCAGAAGAAATAACACTCCCAATTTTTAATTGACAAAAAATCATTACCGAAAATCGTTAAATTGTGTTATGCAAGCAATATTCAAATTTTCTCTTTCCAATTGTTGTTGTATGTTGCGCTGTTTCAAGGCTGTTTTTTCAACAACTTGTCTATATTTTCAATTGCACTTTCTGCATCATATTTGTGCATCAAAAAGTAACCTTGTACTTGAGCGGCACTGATACTGTCAGTTGGATAGCGATCGCGAACTTTTCGTTGAAATGCAACTGCCTGCACTGGAGATGCATTTGGATAAAACCGGCTGAACATCGTCTTCAGCTGATAATCACTACAATAGCCGACGTACTGCTTCACGTCAACCCGACCGGGTCGAATCAAAGCCGCATCTAACCTGTCATTCAATAATATAATTTCAATTAAATGTAAACAAGTTTTTAAAAAAAAATTATAAATTTTTTTTCTACCTACCTATTAATGTAGTTAGTGGTCATGAAAAGCAGTCGAGCATCCGATGAGGCTACACCGTCAACAGCATTCAATAAACCGCTGAACGTTACATGCGTCAAGCCACTGTATGCCACTCGCACTTTTTAGAAAAAAACAAGTAGATAATATACATTAAATTACAAAAATTAATTATTTTTGTTTTACTATCAGGATGCTGTTCTTCTCGATTGATAAAGGCAGCATCCACGTCTTCTAATAAAATGATCGTTTCTAAAGGAGCCACATTAAGCAGATGCTGTAGTCGATCATCAGTTAGCGTTTGTTCGCTTAAACTAAGCATACAAATGCCGTATTCTAATTCGCTTGCCAAAGCTGTTCTGTAACAAAATTTCAACTATTAACTTTTCACCTTTACCAAAGCAAAATCTTACATAAAACTGCTTTTACCACAACCAGGAGGTCCGTACAGCAAATAACCTCGTCGATATGGAATACCTCAAATAAAAAAAAGAAAACAAATAATAAACTTACAAAAAAAATGACAATTTTTCACTAACCTCGATCAACGTACCAACTACTAGTAGAAATGAATTCGCGAACATCAGTAACAAGACACTCTTGGATACCTTCGTCAAGAATAACTGATTGCAACGGTCGTTTGCGCCTAGGATGTCCAAACTGTCGCCATTCATGACCAACCGCTTGATATACGACTGTTCCACTTTGCAATTGCTGCAGTGCCATTGTTCGCGCTAAATAAATTAATTAGCTAACAAGAGCACAGCAAATCACTCGGTTGAAAAGTTCCACTTTTGTACCTTCGTCAAGCATTCGAGAAAAATAGTCGGCATTTCGTCCAACTGTAGTCAAAGTGACCGTTTCGAAAGGCGATCCGTGCTGCAAGCTAACCATCTGCTTGTCTCGATCGCGATGCAAACGCACCCAACGTCCTTTGTACCTGAAAATCAAATTTACATGTCAATATAAATATCCGTTAAAAAGGTGGTCATACTGTATGAAATGATCGCCCGGCCCAGGAACGAAACGAAAACGAGTCGACACCTTACCGCCACTGCTTTGTTGATAGACTGTTTCAACGCTGACGTGCTGCGTTTCCGAGGCTGCGCAGGCATTTATCCAATGCAAAAGCCTGAAAAAATGGAATTGCAAATGTTTTGTTTGAAAACAAAAATGAACTTCGAAATTCAGAACAAAACTCCTGCAATTACCAACTGTAAGCTTTATCTTCGCTGCTAATTTCCATCGAGATTAGACATTTACGATAAAACAACATCGAACCAAGTTGTGCACCTTTACGTAAAGCGGCTGCCAAAGTGCCGAGACCAAACAGACCGAACCCAGCTCCAAAATATGGATTTGAGCCCAAAGATGACAAAAAGTCCATCATCTAGGGTAAAAAAATTCGCACAGTAAAAATTTCTACCGCTCACTTTTGACCATGTATAGCAGTGTTGGCGCACAGCAATGACACAACTGCCTCAGATAAAACAATATTTATTTAATAGATTGATTTCATAAACAAAAACAATGCACAGATTTTTTTTTGTCAGATCATCGCTTTTTCAAAGCTAAAGCTGTAATCACACATTGCTTCCAAATAGTTTGAACTATCTGGCAAAGGTGGAAGATCTTTCAGAGCACTCTAAAATTATTTTCAAACAATCAATTTTACATCCTCTTAGAAAGTTACAACTCACTGTTAAGTCAAGTCTGGCTTTTAATTTCGCGTGCAGTTCAAATGGTACACCTTCAACTCCTGCAATAAAAATTATCAATTATGGCATGCACAAAAAATATGCATGCATATACTAAACACAGAACAACCTGACTGAGATTGCAAAGGTGACAAAATAGCTGTCCGGAGAGACGTTTTCGCAGAAGTGTGATTTTCTTCAGAAGACATCGTTTTCTGTGAATTCTGCTGAGGTACTCGTGGGTATAAATTAGATATCAAAGATGAATTTATAGGATATGGAAGGCCTGATGTCACGCTTGAATAAAATTACTAATTAGTTCCATTTGAAAAACTTGCATCTAACTTCAGCAACATACAGTGAATTTCGATCCCGTGAATACATCGCACAAAATTTATAACAAAGCAAAAAGCCTTCAATGTCCCTAAATTTATGATGTTTTAAAATGTTTCAAATATTTTTAAAAAAAAATCACACACCCGGCACAAAAATAGCCCACAGGAGGAGCTTTCGACTTCGATAAAAGCACGATGTTGCAAACAGCATCAATAGCCACGCTTCGATGCACCCTTCTGACACATAATCGTTTCCGACGTAAACATTTTTCACCTTCAAATAAAATCATGCCACAAACATTTCTTTCTGAAACTCAGCAGCAAATCTTGCATAAAAAAAGGATTTTTAAAACAAATTTCTCACCAAATATTAGTTACACTGTTGGTATACGCATTGAACATAAACAATCCAAATTTTTCTCAATTAATAAAACAGAAAAAATTCATTGTACGACGCCGCAAGTTAGCACTCGTAAAACGGTACACGTGAATTACGCCGAATTTAATATTTGACAACACAAAAATGGTAAAATAAAATTAACCAATGGAACGGTTGTCAAAATATAAAAGCAATTCATTTTTATCATCAAAATTATTCGATGATGAGAATGTTTTAAGAGAACGAAAAACAGATTGAGAACACAAAACTTACGACTATCGTATGTCCATTCAACTGCGGCATAATTTGTAGGAATTTTGTCCTTCTCGTTAACAAGACATACATCAGCAATAATCATTCCAGAAGCCTTCAAAAAAGCTCATTATCAAAAACACATTATTAAACATAAAAAATAACGTTCACCTGGGAAGCGTTCTCCGAACGAGAATAACACAAGTAACGGTAATTTCGGTTGAAGTTAAAAAAGCTGTCTTTCCAGAGATCAGCTTCGCACGCAGTATCGTCCTCCGCTTTGCTGATCTAAAATGCATACTTTTATTGTCAAACGAAGATCATTATTAAAATAAGCAACTCTTACCACATAGTAATGTGGAGGTGCTTTGGTTTTGTCAGCGACAAAAATTACTTCTGTTATAGGTGGATCTGTGCCCAAATACAATCCATTCATTATTATCACTTACGCAAATAAAACTATACAAAGTGCATCTAACAACTGGAACTTCCCGTCGCACATAGGCATATACTGTATAAAATGAAACGCAAGTAAAATTTAAATATGATGCAATAGCTAAGTTTTGCAGGTGAAGTAAAAATAATAATTAATAAAAAAACGATAAATTTTTATACAATTCATTTAATTATTATTTATTTTTAATTTCAAAAATAAAAAAATCATGTGCATAACACCTACTTTTCCGTATTGTCCTACTTTAATTAGTCTGTGATGTGGCGCTTGTCTCTTCGCATTTTCGTTTATATCTCCTTTATGCAGATAGGGGTGATCAGCATTTGTTAAATTTCACACAGTCTTATCATTTTTAAAATTATTTATCACGTGTATTTATTTTTAATTTTTAAATAACTTTTAATTATCTGAACAATGAAGTTAATGCAACAGATACATATCTATATGCGATTGCGAATATATATATATATATATATATATATATAATATTATATTCAATTTAGAAGAAAACAGCTGCTGATGTTTACCTAAACAGTAATGTAATGTAAGCTACCTGTGATCCCATGCCCATAAATTCAGAGCTCTTCACATTAAAAATATAATAATAACATATTCGCAGGATGTTTTTCTGCATTACCTGCAACAAGCCAACAATAAATGCCCATCTGGTTTACGCTATACATACTTACTTACATATGCTGGTTGTTAGGAACAAATGATGCAGTACAACATTAAAATAAAAAAAATGCTTGCTATACCTACTGTAATAGTTGGCAAACGTAATTTATTTTTTGATAAGAAACAGCAAGGATGTTATGAACAACGCATTCATACGCAGTTATATCTGCTTAAAAAGATGCTGAAGAAAAAAAAGCAACAAATACTGCGCATTACAGCAACTAGAGATGTAATGCCCATTCATTTTCTTGTATGTAATGATCAATAACTTCTTTCATTGAAAGGTTTGGTATAAGCTGATCAGCAGTCAAAGCAGTTCTTGTTACCGGATCAAAATGACCGACACGATGCAAATGCTCCATTATATCTTTACGATCATATGTGATTCCACTGGGAGTGATCACTGGATCACGCATCAATTCGAAACTTATTTTTCCACACAAATAATCTGGAATGTCACGTTTACGACGACGTTCATCAACTTGGCTGAACAAATTATTGATTTGCGTAATTCGTTCTTCAGCTGTACTCTCTATCTCGCATAATTCTTCTTTACTCGGATCATCTGTGCAACCTGAAATATAATAATGAACATTCAGAAGTGTGATTATAATAAAATATCTGAATAATTTGTTCCTCATAACGCATTCTATCATATTCTTGGTATATATTAAGTGAGAAGGCAAATAAAAATCTATCTGAATCTATTTCTGCACATGCGTATTTTGTAATTTTGTACAACAGAAGACAAAGGTTTCAACGTAAATACATGAATGAACTAATGTAATCATAAAATCAGTCATTAATATTATACGAATTATATACTCGGCAAAATTTAACAATTCTCACAACACAGTGACCACCATCAAAGCATACTATTTTCTTTCAAAATAATGAAAGAAAAAAAATAAAACAAGGTTTAAAGACAATACCTTTGAGTTTCTTAATTTGTTCATCTTTATCTCGCAAGATCAAATCCACTACGTATGTTTGTAGAGAAATTTCTTGCATAATACGTTTCTCTTCTTCAAGACGAAAACGTTCACGTCTAGCCGTTCTGTACATCGACGTAATTTCATCACCATAATTCATATTCTGTGATTTGGCTAATTCTAATGCCCGCAAGAGAACTTTCGCCGCCTCATCGAACTGTTCAAGGTGAATCAAAGCTTTTCCCAAAAAAAAACTTGCTTTTACAGAAGCTCTGTCCATTTCAAGAGCCTTGCGACAGTCTTGGGCTGCATTTTCGAATCGTTTCAAATTCAAATGACATAAAGCACGATTGGTAAAATACGTTGCGTTGTCCGGATCCAGGACTATTGCCCTGTTATAGCATCGAATAGCATCATCATAGAGATGTGCTAAAAAATACCTGTTACCCTGCTGTTTAAAATCAGTAGCCGACATTGAAAACTTCACTGCTCGCTGTATCAACGAAGCTTCAACATCGTCACTTACGCAAACTACAACTAATAGTAACCTACCGTAAGACAGTAATAATAAAGTACGACAATCATAAAATAACAATAATAAAATGTATAATTGTCACAGTTAAATACAATCGTTATATTTTTTTTTTAAATAAAGTCTTACTAAATTAATATTCGCAGGCTAGTAAAAATTTTGCTGATACAGAATACATTTAGTGCATTCAAGAACAAACATAATTTTTTAAATTAAATATTTAATTTTGATAAAATACTTCGAACATTTATTATTTTGTATTGATGTTTCAAATGAATTTTTTTAATTTAAAGACTTCACTTCAAATAAAATCAAAAACTGCTTCTCAGAAAAATTATCAGCATAAACAAATAAATAATAACAATTGATATAGTTCAACTGTTCATGTTCCATCAAAAGCATTTTTCTTTAATGCATTACTGTTCAATGACTTCTAAAATTCTTTTATCACTCACTTTAATAAGAATTCTGCATGTAATGATCTTTAAAACACAGCAAACATTACACTGAAATTTAAACATTAAACAATTCTATCCATAACTCATCGCTAAACTGTTATATAGAAGAACAGATAGCAAACTGTACAACCAAATTCTACAAAAATGTAGAGCTTTATATTTGTTTCAAAGCAGCAACAAATTTAAACAAATTCTAATTCACATAAAGTTTTTCATTCCAGCTTTGCTATGATTACCATCATGTAAATACCCACAAACATAGCCGCTAGTTCTTTAGCAGTCTGCCAAAAGCTAGTTTCATCAAACAGTTCAGGTATGATTGACACCGTAGCAATGTAAATAAAGCCACCCGCAGTAAATGGCAAAACCCAGCTGGCTGCTGCAGTCTAAAAAGCAGTTAAAATATACATTTAAAAATTTGTAGCTTTTCATAAAAACTTTATTACTTCAAAAAGTAGTTCTGAATTAGCGGAGTACAGTGACAACGTGCAACCCAGGACAGCACCAAGCGCTGTAATCAACTGTAGCATCATAGCCTAAATTAAATGTTTAAAAATCTATAGCGTGAGACCTGTTTTGCAAAAACTAAACCGCTGGTTTGCTGTAGCCCGATCTGATCAAAATGGCAAAGTCGCCAATTTCGTGAGGTACTTCATGCAATATTACAGTAATTGTAGTGATTAAACCAATCATATCGCCAACAAGATAGGATGCCCCTACTGCCAGTCCATCTGTGAAATTATGCGCAAAATCAGCTATCAGATTCAAATATCCAGCAATCTTCAAATCTTCGCGAATTTCAGTAGCACCTGCAATAGAATAATACAACCTGATAATCGATAACAATAATAAATAAATAGATAAAACCAACAAATAATTAAAAACATAATATGTATATATATATATAGAATAAACGTACCTGAAACAATCTTCTGAGTTGATTTCTTTGCTTCTTTCCCAGGATTAATTTTCTCTGCATTGTGAGAATGGCCATGATCACCTTTCAGTAGTCGGACCAATTTTTCAATGATCAAAAAGCCAGTAATACCAAACAAAACATTCAATCCAACGCTCAAATCGTGACCATGAGAACCATGCGTAAGCTCAGCGTTACGAGCAATCAAAGCATGTGGAATTAAATGCAAGAAAGCGTCTCCCATAAGACCGCCTGACGCAAAACTCAATAAAACTTTAAGCAAATTTTGATTTTTCTTGTTCATCACACCACCAGTCAGTGGAACAAACAGCAATATCAGAAAAGGGGCTAAACTAATTGCCACTGTGCTTCCTCAAAAAATTGAAATATTAAATTAATTAGTGGAATTAATTAATAAAACATATGTTCGGTAGTTAAATTATTATATCAATACAATGCTGATATTCAATTAATCAATTCAACGTTGGTAAGGAATCGTTAATTATTTTGCACCACCCCCTCTCTCTCTATACAGACGTCAAATCACATGCACTGCGTGCATAGATGAAGGATGCACCAATTTTGAAATTCCTGAAAACTGAAAAGAATTCAATTGCCTAACTTACCAATGGCGTTAAACCACAACCTCTTCGTTGGATCTTTCGGAATTAATTCTAAAGCAGCATCAAAGAAAGGAAAAGAAGATCGTATCCATTTCAAAGAGCCCATTTGTAAATATTTTACAATTCTAGGTTCTTCGTGAAAATGTCCGTGGGCATGATGATGATGACCAGAACCTTGGCCATGATCATGGCTGTGACCATGGTGATCGTGATCATGGTGGTCGTGATCATGATCATGGCTGTGACCATGGTGATCGTGATCATGATCATGGCTGTGACCATGGTGATCGTGATCATGACTGTGATGGTGATCATGGTGATCGTGATCATGATCATGGCTGTGACCATGGTCATCGTGATCATGACTGTGACCATGATCTACGTGGTGATGATGGTCATCAACAGTCTGATCGACTCCCTAAAAAGGTCCATCCAAATAATAAAATATAATGATACGGCAAAACTAACTACTTAAGAGACCTGAAATGGCTTTTTTCGCACAGTTATATTAACATTAAATTTCCATTACATTATGTCTTCAAAAAACTTTTTAAAAAGTAATTATGTATTTTTGGAAAAACAAAAAATACATGCATTCAAAAATGAAATAAAAGAACAAAATATTAAAAGTCACTAAAAAACATTACACACTACAAATTAACATAATACAAATAAAATCAAACTTAATAAGTTTTTACAAATAGTCACACGTAGTGAGATGTGAAAAATCGTATTATTATTCGATTAATGAAATAACAAACACTAGCATGCATACATACAAATATGAATTATTATTATCAGAAGTGTACACAATGCATATGCATCTGCACAGATTAATATGAAAAATGTTCTAAAATCTAATTCAATAACAATAATGAAAATGATAGTAAGAGTATTCTAATTGATTAAATAATTGTTTCTCACCTGGCGATTGTATTGCGGATCATTTGCTTCTTTTGTGTACTTAAAGTGAGGAGCTTCTTCTTGGTGATGATGAACATGGCCATCATGATTTAAGACAACATCAAAATTCATCAAGAAAACTGATGAAATCAAAGCCACAATGCAAAACCTTACTGCCATTTTGATTAATTTAACACTTTAACAACAGATTCAAAGTAAAAGTACGAAACTTTCAGTAATTCAACTGCCAATAAATGATTATTAGCAGATAGACCCTTTGGCAAAAAATTTCCAAAGAAACCTACCGATGATTACAGTAATTGAACTGCAAGCGTAATTTTAAAATTGAAATAACCGATGGAGGTAACTTTCATTTAAATTTTTAAAAAACGTACTTTTATTTAGATTTGTTTTTAAAAACCAAAGAATTGACAAAATTCTTTTAAAATTTTCATAATTCATTTCAAAACAGCACAGGTTATGAATTCAATTTTTTATGTTCAATTTTTTAAACTACAAGGTTAAACGTTATTTTTTTAATAAATGTAAATGAACTTTAGATATGAAATTAATATTTATCTATAAAAAAATAGTTAATATTTCAATATTTAGATGAATTTATCTACCGTAATCGATGGGAAAAGCAAGATTAAAATACTTACAAAATTATCAACATAACAATTGGCATTATTTGATTTTTCAACGATGTATATATGTTAAATATTTTAAACGTAAAACTGAATATTTATTTAATAATAATTTGTGCTGTGTTGGCTTTATTGTTGTAACTTTGTTTTCAAAACAGTTCTAGAGCACCATTTGTTCAATCCCCGTTTGCCAACAATTGTGCAAATAATTATATACTTTCCATGTTTATCATTTAAATTTGATTGATCACATAAAAGAATTTTTCAATGAAGTTCAAATTTGTAATTTCGCTTTCGTTTTGCTATTCAACGCTTTCATTCATGAACTGTACTTTGCACTTTGCAGTTCATGAATGCTTTCATCATTTGCATTGTAAACACAAATTGTACGACATCGAATTTCGGTGAAAAACCGAAGACCGTGAGAGATTAATTTTTTCATCAAATCTGTTCAATGTAACTCTACTCATTTTACGTCTTGAATTTGTAGCCGAGGCATTTGTTGTCGAACCTTTTGAACTGGAACATCAAAAAGCAATGGTAACTAATTCGGCTGGCAATTGAGAAGTCACATGTGTTTCACACAAATAATTTTCTAAGATGCTGAAGTATATCAATACTTTAATTAACCATAATCTGAGTTAAACGCTGAAGCATCAACTTATAAGAAATGGATGCAATTTATTTATTGCTTTTTTTAAATCGGACCGTTTCTAAACAGGTCAACATAAGTTATAGCAAATCTGAAAACAAAAATAGTCAATAAAAGGAGCATTGCTAAATCACTGTTCAACTATAATAGAAAAATGACCAATTATCCTTTAACTTTCATAGACGACAGTTGAGCAACTGGCAACTACTGCTCCTATAATGCAAACTGCAACTGCAAAAATTAAACAAGCACGTAAAAGTGTACTGCTTTTTTCGTTTCACACAAGAAAAAAGTCAATTATTATCAATGCAATAACATGCATATTGCAATTTGTTACTATATCACATTAATATTTAAACTGAAAAACGAATCATTACTGTCATAATTGAAATGAGCACATATTTACCTAATGTTACTTAATTGTATTTTCAATGTGGTTCATAGTGTTGATGATCGTCATTGTCGTAGTTGTATTCGTGATGATGATGTCTGTGATCATAGTAGTCTTCATCGTCTTCGTGATGATGATGATGATGATTATGGCCCACAGTGACGCAAACGTTCATTATAATGACAAAAAGAAAAAAAACCGACAAATAAAAACATATTCTGTTTTTCCGGTGCATATTTTTCGTCTTTGTAAATAATTTCGCAGCAGTTGATCACGTGTCGTCAATAGGAATAATCAGAAGTTACGCAACAAAAACTACTGGAGAAATACCTTTCAGCACTATGCACCATAAACTGATTTTCAAGTTCATATATATATAATTATAAAAATATCTTTTATCAAAAAAAAAAGAAATCGCCAACACGAATAATTATTCTTATTCATCTAACTTGCATATCATATAATTGTAAAATATTGCATAATTTTCTCTATAGGCGCGTAACATATTTTCTTCTTTATAAACAAAGCAAAAGCAAAAGCACAAACAAAAATATGCGAAAATTTCGATCTCGGGACAAAACGATTCCAAAGCGAAGTGAAAAAGGCGAGAAAATAAAAATAAGCTGCATACTCAAAAGCAATCTACCATTTCAGATTGCAAATTAATAAATAAATAACTATTTATGATAACATAACTGCATTAATGATAATAGTGATAGTAATAATAATAATAATAATAATTGTTGTTGTTGTTGTATATTAGGATTAATATATTTGCATAAGACAAAGAAACATTTAAAACAAAAAGCAACAACAAAACTGGGCAAGGTAAAAAATGATAAAATTGGAAAAAATTAATTTTCATAACAGCAGCAGCAGCACCAAAGATGAGGCGGCGAGACAAATTTGCGTAAATTCGTGGGCGTGTGTCTGTCTCCAATGCAGACGCCTCTTCGTTTGGAAGAGAAGCAAAATAAGTTTTTGAACGTAAGTTTCGCAGTGCACCCCAACCATCCATCCGCATTTATGTAGCAAGGAAAAAAAAATTAATGAAACTATAATAACTGGCAGCACTATGCTTTTCGAAGGCTGAGGCAGCAGCGGCGAGACTAGGAGGCAATAACAAAAAGAAATAAAAAAACACAGATGCGTTACAGCAATTGCTCAAGCATAAAATTCGCGCGTGGGAGCTTTATGGTAAGCGTAAGGATATGAAGGAGGCGTTTTTGAATCGTCCAAAGCATAGCTTCCTTCGTCTTTTTTCCGCATTCGATAAACAATAAACATAATAAGCAATATAGCTGCCAACAGTCCAACCACAGACCCACCAATGACAGCTGCAAATAGATTTCAATTTAAATTAAGAGGAAGAGAGATTAGTTTAAAAAAAATCCAACATCCCGTGTGTTTACCTGCTAAAATTCCAGGTCGTAAAAACGAGTCAATGTCAGCAGGTTCGCTTTTGGACCCGAAAATATTACTAGACGGGGAGAAGGGGTACAACTCCCTAGTCGTAGTAAGAATACCACTACCGCTGCTAGTGGTAGTGCTCACGGGTGATCGGGTACTGCTAAAAGCAACAACGTCTTTGTTTTCATGTTCTACCGGCTCATCCACTGGCTGCGTAAACTAATTTAAAAAAAAATGCAAACAAATAAATTGGACATTTGTAATAGAATTAAAAAATTTTTCCCTCACAATATGCTCAGTATTGACGATGGTACTTGTAGTAGTTTCAACATCGTCGGTCCAAAATGGACGTAAAGTGGTGTCAAACGGCGAGTACCACTGGTAATGCGGCGTAGTGACTTCTGTCAAAGTGCTAACTGAAGCAGTTTCCTCCGGATGCCACACATCAGGATCAAAATCATAGCCTTAAAATAAATCTCCATTTACAAATCAAAATAGCAGCACACTTGAAACAGCTCGCAGTAAATTCGACTTTACAAAGCAAACATTTAATGATTATCCTAAAATTGACTATATATATATATATATATATATATATATATATATAGAATTCTCTAATCCTATTTCAGCAACTGTCATTAGCAAACGAAAAGAGAAAAAGAAGAACGTGATAAAATTAGATTTGACAACTGGAATGAAGTTGCATGTGAACAAAAATCGATTAACAAGCAAAATGAAAATAGCTGTAAGCATAATTTGACAATGTTTCATATTTTAGTCATTAGGAAAAACATAATCAATGCACAAAGTTTCTACATATTCTTATTGCATCATTTCCTGTTTCAAGCGTACGCAAATAATTCTCCATCTATAAAATTTTACATTCTGTATTCGCTTTTAAGATTAATAAAATAAATACAGCTTACTGATCCAACAGAAATAATAAATAAATTTCTTTATGTATATTTTTTTTTTAAAATAAAAGTTGAAATTTTATTGTTAAATTTATCTTATCTTCGTCGTCTGTTGCGAGGTAATGCCAACAACTGGATGCCAGAAGTGAATGAATAGCAATAAAAGTGGTCGACTAGAGAGATTCATAAGCAAAAAGAAAAAAAACTCAGCAAAACACATGCAGGCATACATGCATGCATTTTCTCACAAAAACTACACTTTGAAGAACTCTGAAAAATATACTCTGCAAACATTCCATTATATAGAAGCTTAAATTCAAGAAATCTGCAATCACTATATTCATATTATAAACTGATTGAATTTCGCAAATTTTCCTTACTAATTAAAAAAAATTTGTTTACATAAATTGCATTTCCTATATATATATATATATATATATATTGTATTTAAATTTAGATTCAATAATTGAAATGTGCACATTCTTGAGATAAAAGTCTAATGACATTCAAACGAAGGGCAAGAATGCAAACTAAGCCACACATACACACATACTGGGAACTTGTTATGAATCATAAACAGCATTTTCACTAAACGACACAGACATATGTTCTATTCATCTATGTGAACTTACTTAACATTCATTCATTTAAATAACAAGTAATTTATAAAGTTGAAATATTAAAAGCGCGCATATAGATAGACAAGATACTTTACGGATCACTGAATCGGAATGCTTATTTCTAAAAGTTAAAATTGAATAATTATTCGAAACTTTTTCAAAGTTATTTCAATTTATATCTATAGATAAAATGAAAAAGAAAAAAAAATCTCCTGCTTATCAAATTAAACAACATGTAACATGTTCATCTTTGATGATCGGTAGAATAAAAGAAAGTGAAAAATAAATTTTTGCTCTTAAAGCCGAAATTTAATACTATAAAAATGCAATTCAAATAATTCAACAACATACCAGAAGAGTGGATTTCATCTGGATAACCTAAAAAAAGAGAGAGAAAAAAATATATATATTTAATTAAAGAAACATTGAACATACCTGAACCTTCAAGATCAGCGTCTTCGTCATCTGGACCCAAGCCAGAAGCAGTGTCCTCTAAATCTGAAACGCCTGGCCTTTCTCCATGGCCACTACCAGTTGTCAAATCTTCATTCTGTGTAAAATTGAATATTAGAAAATAAAATTGAAAACAAATTAAAAAAATATATATATATACATGATATTGGTGATCATCATCGTCGCCGTCACTGTCGTCATCATCATCGGGTAAATTAACGGAACTTGGACTCCACTCTTGGAACTTTTCCTGATTGCCGTGCTTATCCAACAGTGAAGAGCTCGCTTCTGCGGCTAACATCTGCAAAATCGTAAAAAAAATTTTTTTTTAAATCAATAACTTTCCAGTAGAAAAATATGCTGGCAATAATGTGATTGTTT
Source organism: Trichinella papuae (assembly GCA_001447755.1). Taxonomy (NCBI): domain Eukaryota; kingdom Metazoa; phylum Nematoda; class Enoplea; order Trichinellida; family Trichinellidae; genus Trichinella; species Trichinella papuae. The sequence goes on along the minus strand of JYDO01000216.1, from coordinate 26,179 downwards.
TTTTCACTTTCTTATATATATATATATTCATTTCATTAGCTTCTCTTTTTTTTCCCCCATTCTCAGAAGCCATGCAAGCTGACGCTGTGGAATTTATTTTTAAAATCAACTAATAGCAGCCAGTTGAAAAATTTCAATTTGTGAAAGTAAGTTTCTGTTTTTAATGGTTCCACTTTCCAAAGAAAAGTATTCCACTTCCTGTTGTGAATTGGTTCAATTTCCTTGGCAAAATGTGCACGCAGAAATATAATTATACCTTATATCACATTATGCAAGGTTAAACTGTGTCAGTTGTTGGCGTTGAAAGTTGAAAAATTTTGACAAATTGAGCAATTTCACAATTTCAATTGAAAAGAAAATTATCATTATAAAAATTCTCCTTTTGCATTTGCAGGCAACGTTGAAAATTGTAAACGATGAAAAATATATAAAAATATATATTAATCAAAAGAAAAAAGAAAAAAAAGAATATAAGAATAATAAGAGAAGGAGACGTGACAATTTTGAACGTTCAAAACGGCGGGGTGTCTAACATGCTGCTACTGCTACTGCTGACCTTGAACACCGTGGTGCTTTATTGTACAAGCTTGAACAAATGTCGGCCGCCGTTGGATCGGCGTCCCGCTGTCTTGGAGAAATTGGAACCAAATTCCGTGAAGCTGTGCGCCAAGTAAAAAAAAAAGACAAAAAAAAAGAAGAAAAGAAATATCAAGCCGGGCTTTTTTCCTCTCCAACAACGCGACAAGTAGAGATGAAGACAATGAGCAACAAACAATGGAAGCAAAAGTTATGATGATGATGAGGATGATGAAACAAAAAAGAAAAATACCGACCGACTGACCATTCATTCATGTATCCAACCGAAAAAGTGACCAGTGGTTGTCGGTGGAAAAGCGGAAATCGCCGCTGACCATCGTCAGTTGACGATGACGACAAGCATTTGCTACTGGGCAATCGATACGCCTTGGGATGACCTCCGCCGAAGTGGTCAGTCAGTCAGCTAGGGAAATAGAAGCGGCCGGCCCAATGGAGAAAATGAATGCTGCTGCTAGTGCTGCTAGTGCATAGAAAATGCTCTGTCCGGCGGCGGTCATGGAATCGCAGCGGGCGTCGGCAACGTCAATCTGGCTTTTGGAAACAAAAACCCACAGAGTCGGTCGTTTTCTCAACGTGCCATTGTCGATAATATCAATGTGCCAATGCCGCCACTCGACAGTGGATGAATCACTATTTATTATTTATTATTTTTTTTTATATTTTATCACATTCATTCACCCATTATTCTCACATTTTCTGAACAAACATTGGTTCGCGTGCAATGGTGAAATAAGCAAATAAATAAATATAACAACTTGAAAATGAAAAGTTGTCGTTTGATGAATCCGCTTTGGAGTCGACAAAGTGGAAAAATTATTTATTGGCCAAGGGATATTGCAAAAAAAAAAGTCCCCAGTTGTTCAGGGTTAATGTTTCAGTAAAGTAGTAGATGTTCGGCGGTATCCTTTCACCGAAAGCTACTGAAACAGTGTACTGAGTTGGATGAAAAATTGAAAATGAACCAGAACAAAGTGAACCAGAAACAAATTGACCCGGACAAGCGAACAAAGCGCCAACGTGGACCACTTCCACACAGTAAAAGCACAGAAGGGGCTGTGCAAATAATAATATAAAAAAAAACAATAACACGTCGGCTTACTGAACAGTAGCCAGAAGAAGACATGGCAAACAAACACAATCAATACCGACACATTGGACAATTGAGGAAATGAGTTGAGATGAGTTGAGTTGTGTTTAAGAGTACAGAGCCAATAAATAGAATATTTGAAATTGAAGAGGGCAACAATAAAATTTTTAAAAAAATTAAAAATTCAAGCGAAACTCAACTTACCCAATAGAAAAGTGGTGATGTGAAAAGGAAAAAAAATGGACGAAAAACAGCCAAATGGTAACACTTCATCGTCCAAATTCGAGTTCCCGGCTAAAATTCAGTTCAATTCATCACATCGCTCACAAAAGCGAACAACAGCAAGAACAACAACAACAACAGCCCGCCACTCTTATAGCGCGATACACCACTTTCCTACAGTATGATCCTTTGCAAATTGATTTGAAGGTGCAATGAACTGTTCGGCGCCAACTATCAACAAATTGTTTGCCACAAATGTGGATGAAATTAATTTATGAAAATAAATATTTTAAATTTAAATGTCAAAATTCTTTTTTTTTCTTTCACAAAAAAAATCTAATTTGTATCTGTTGTTTTTTTTTGGAAAAAGTTATCAACAGAATATGCTTTATCACGCATGTATAAAACAAGTTTTCAAGCATTACTTTTAAATTGCTACCCAAAACCAATTCCATGCTATACAACTATTCGAAGAATTTATGCCCACGAGCATTTTAAAATTCTTTCTTCAACTTATTTCACAATGCTTGCTAAATTTACTGCACGTTGACTACTGATCAGTTGATTTTGTGAAAGCATTATTTTTTATTTATAGAACCTCAACCAGCTATACTTTTTTTTCATTTTCAATGAAATACAATTTAAATAAATGACTGTCATAAATGCAAATAAGACTACTGTGCAAAAGTATGTAAATAGCCAAAAAATTTCCTGTAAATTCAATTAAAATTCAAAAAAACTGTTAGTCGTACTACAATTATGCATTAATTATTGGTAAAATTTCAAATATAAATAAAACCGATTTCAAAAACATTACAAATTACTTGCTTTGCTCAAAAATACGAACTGTTCTTATTCGAATAAAGAAGAAAAAGAATACAACTTGTTCAGTGTTCAATAATTTAATACAATTACTAAAACAGGCAGAAATTATACATAAATTCCAACCCATAAAAGCAAAAATAGAACACCAACACCCATAAAAGCGGATGCAACCATGGCCAATAAAATTTCTTTCAACAAATTCCGGGTAAATTTACTGCTGGTCACTTCGTATACCATAAACCATGCGGTGAAAAAAAGACCAATACCCAGTAACGTAATTGCCAGCGGTGGATAGACAGCAGGATTGATAGGAGCGACGTAACGATTCATCGATTCAATCTTCACATCCATTGCGCAAAAGATAATACTAATATCTGCAAATCTTCATTCTGATATTTTTTATATTAAACTAAAATCAAATGTGAAATATAAAGTACGAATACGTCATTGTGCAACTTCAAATTTTGCAAAATCGGTCAAGCAAGTAGCAGTCATTTATTACAATACAAACAGACAAACACTACTACCAGATAAAGAATACAGCAATCTGCAATAGCAATTTTTTTCAAATGAAACGTTCAAAACAACAGTATAAGCTTTCTCATATTCTAAAATCTTACCTCATACCAACAAATTAACTAAAATCTCTATTTGGCAACAAAACCGGTGCCACCAAAGTCCAAAAATACAAAGCATTGCAAATCCAAGTGCTAGCAATTTTTACCCAAACACTGGACCAATTGCTATTCAATTTTGTCAAATCTGCATCTTCAGGTCTGCAAAAGAATTATATTTAGTTACAAGTGCTTAAAAGTAATTTAAACAAAATAAAATTAAAAATAAAAACAAAATTAACTCACTTGTACCAATTTGTCAAAGACATCATAACATATAATGTTGCCAAAAAGAAAACGAAATGAACAAATGAATAACTGTACGGTACTTCATCACTTTCTTTGTCCCAAACATTTCCATTCTCAGCATCGCCCTTCGCTCCTAAAAAAAAAATTAAAATACATAATCTTTTATCAGAAGACCTATTTTAATGTGAAAATGTCTTCGACTTTACCATTCGTCATCATAGGCGCTTCACCGCCTCCAGTTAATTTATCAGCTGAAGAGCCACTGGATGTTCGAAAACTAAACATTAAAAATGTTTCATCTATCTATAAAAATTTCATGGAAAAAACCTTGTTTAACCGACCTTGTGTACATCACCGTTAGCAGCCAAATTACCATACCAACAATTGACGAAGAAGAAACCGTAGCGTATGCTTTGTCAGAAGTTTCCGGAGTAATTGTTGAATTGCCAGGAAAGAATATTTTCATTATGCTTGGATTGCACACTGGATCTATATAAGCATAAAAAGAAATTATAAAAATTTTATAGTGGAATAAATAAAAAAGATAACTTTACCCAGCTCATTAGACATTGCCGACCAAGTAAGATACATCGTGTAAAGGGTAATAACGCTAGCCTGCAACAAGCCAGACCGCGGCTGATGCTTCTGAATGACGGGCAAAATGGCAAGTACCGATATAATAATTGAAACAATCAAATTCACTGATATCACAGTTCGATTTAAAGTACAAGAAGAATCCTATTTGAAAAAAAATATTCAATTAAACAATCCATACATTTTTTTAAACTTACATTAGCGTAATACATGTAAAAGAGAACAACCATGGCAATAGACAAGCCATAATTTAGAACTGTGCACAAACACAATGCTAGAAAAACAAAATAACTTTTCAGTTGCCAAAAATCACCAAACAAAAAAAATAATAAAATACCTGCTAGCCATCTTCGATTGTCCGACTCTTCGTACTTACCAACCCAGTTTTCAGCCCAGGAGTGTGCAAAATCAACAAGCAAAATTAACTGTATTAAAATGAAGCAAAATGCGCCAATCATACCAATATAAAACCACACTATAATACAGTTTAAATAGTAAAAAAAAATGCAGCAATTAATCTGAAAACGATGTTTACCAACTGAAAATTCGCCATATGGAATATAAAATGCGCCAACAGCCAGAGCGATAAGCGCAACGAATTTGAAAAACCAAAATCTTAAAAATAAGCTAATTAAAAAAAAATTTCATTTTAACAAACTTTCAGAAAATACCCATTTTGAATTTTCGTTCTCGGGTCACGTGATGAACGCACTCTAAGCATAAATATCATGAATACGAAGAAGAATACTGCCGTAGCAAAACACATGCGATAAACCGCTTGATAGCCAGTGGCTCGTTCACATTCAAAATTTAGCCATTGACTGCAAAACCAGTTACTCTAAATTTAGTAATTAAACACCATTATTTTCAGCAAATAATTAAGCATAGTTTAGCAACATTCAATAACTTTAAACATTTTGCTTTGAAATAAATTATAAAATATTGAAATAAAAAACTTACCTTAGCCAACTTGTCTTGAATTCCTGGAGAAAGCATAATCATAGAAACTATCGCACTTGTGATAAGCATTACAGCGTACATAAGTCTCGAACATGCAGGAGAAGCACTGGAGCAGAGACTGCAAGCAGCGCTGCCGAAACAGCAGGCAAGCTAGAAAAAGAGGATTTTCAACGCAAAAATATTATAATACTTTTCAAAATTTGCATTACCTGTGAAGCACAAGATCCAAGACCAAGAATTCCCAAAACTGCACCCATGATTATCAGCCCAACACAAACTGGCGTAAACACAGCCCAATGACAGTAATTTGCAAAATTCGCTCAGGTACACTTACAGTTATGTTGACGTCATGCTTCGCCGTATAAAAGTTCAGACAAATTTTGAGCTTGAAATAAATTTCAAAATAATTAATAATTTTATTTAAAAAATTATTTATTATTTTATATTGCTTCAGATTTATCTACTAGCGCGATTAAATACGAATGCTACATCTTGAGCGAACGTATAAGCGCGAGCACGTTTTGATTGGTCAACTCTGATTCGACGTCACGCCCGCTCTTTTTTGCACTGCCTTACTTTCATTTATCTGAAAATGTGATACAAATGCTAGAATTAAATAATTTTCACATCTATTAAAGTACTTTTAAAATAATCAACTTTAAAATTTTATTAAAAAATGATAACGTAAGTGAAATAAAAACAAGTGTCCCTAAATATTTTTTTGGTGATTACAGTAAACAGTTATTGTTTAATTCATTTTTGGGAATAATAAGATAAGGAAAATAATTTGCTTGAAAGTTGATTGGTTTTCAAGAATGAAAATTCAAATAAATAAATCTAAAAATAAATTTTACCTCTCATTACAAACATATCATCATATGCATGATGAAAGGCAAAATGCATGATTTAAAAGAAAAAATCATAAATATCAATCTAAAATTTTAATTTATAATTTATACAAAAATAAAAAAAAAATCTGCATTTAAGTGCTAGCGTTGAAATTTACAACTGCATGCATGCATGCATGCACGTGGCAATGATTACACGATGTTTTATTGATTATAATTATATAGGAAGAACTATATTATACTTGCGTTACGTTGAATTATTTACGCTTACAAAAGTTGGAAATTTTATGACAATGTAATTAATATTAATAAAATAGAAAATAAAATAATAATTGATTGAAGTTGAAGAAATAGGCAATTTAAAAATAAAATTTCACATTTTCATTTGTAGAGTGTTAATGAAATTACAGATGTAAATGTTTTGTATAATAGAATGGTTGAAATTCTGGTGACCACTTGAATGAAAGATTTGTTTGTAATTTAATTCAATTTCTTTGTTCTTCTTCAAGCTGTAAGAATGTTTTCCAAAGCGTTCAATAGGCAGAGATGTAAGAATACAGGTGCTGAACGATAATAATATTATTTCTGCTTATTCAATAGGTGGAGGAAACCGCCAACGAGGAGGCGGTGGACTCTGGCAATTGGTCACCACAGCAGGCTAATAAGTGGTTTGTCAACTGTTCCTTTCAACTGCGACATAACCACCATTTTCCTGTCGATCGTCATCATAACGCTGAAATCTGTTGCCCATGGCCTTTATACCTAAATTATTTACTCTTCTATCCATAACAATGACAATTTGCATTCCAACTTCTGTTTTAAGCAAAACCGAAGATTCCTCTGGCTTCGAAACTATTGGCGTATATGATGACGGGGAATATTTAGATGGTGAGTATAAATGGAAAAAATTTAATTAAAAATTTTTCTGACTTTATACAATTCCACTTATTTATTTATAAATACAATTTCCAATTACATATCAAAATTTTCACATTTATTAATGATTGAATTTTAATAATAACATATTCAGAATTAATAATTTAAACGAGTTATTTTCCATTATTTCTTTTATTTTTATACCAAAATTACAACAACACCAACAACAACATTTCAAACAATTCATCAATGAAGCTTACATACTTTGTGCACATTGTTGTTCATACAGATAGTGTTATGGAATATGAACTCATTTATGAATTTTTAGATTATTTTGAACTTACAAAACGAGATCTAGAACCAATATATACGGGTGATAAACAAAATTGTTGATTACATGATTTATTATTTAAAAAAATATCTTTACAGATTTACGTTCAGTTCCTAGTTTTCTTCGATTTGGTAGAAGCATGAATAACCCGTAAGTGTGTGTGTGTGTGTGTGTGTGCATGAGTCTTAATAAATGCTTGCTTATGATTTTGTTGAAATTTGAAAAATATTTTATTACAGATTTATGCGCTCAGTGTTGGAACCCAACTTTATACGTTTTGGTCGAAACAGTCCAAACTTTCTGAGATTTGGTCGTGCAGCTGCAGCAAATTTCCTTCGCTTTGGTCGTGCATCTCCAAACTTCTTAAGATTTGGCAAAGCAAGTCCAAATTTTCTGCGGTTTGGTCGTGATTTAGACCTGAACCGGCAGTATCGTGCAGCACCAAATTTCCTCCGTTTTGGCTAAGTGAAACAAGACAACCAATTTTCAAAAAAGTGCTGTGTTTTAATGTTGGGATAAATTGGTAATTTTTTTTATGTAAAAACAATTTTCTACAAAAATAACAACCTAAATTAGATGCGAATGAAAAGTTCGATCAAATGATGTAATTGGAACTTGCGTGATCCACTCGAATTCATTGTGGGCATAATTAAATTTGCTTCTCTTATGCATAGTAGAAAACATTTGATCAAAAACATTGAAACACTGAAGTTTATAGTACATTTAAATTCAACGAAGTTTAAAACTGTAACATCAAATATTTTTTAAAATATCAATGTAAAATTAATAAAATTTTAAATTTCTTCAAATTTGAACCTGCGCGCACATAAATGTTGCATGTTGTCAAATAATTATTTTATAACAGTCTTTCATTTACTGAACAAACGAAAACATGACAATCTTCATGAACATATTTTTAATCTCCATGCATATCATTTTGCATTTTCAACTAAATTCTCTTCGCCATTTTCAACTAAAGAAACGACATTCACTTGATCATCTCTTATTGATAATTGCACTTTCAAGTTTTCCTTGATCATTATCAATAAATTTTAAATACAATTTCCACAAAAATGTTTTGTTGCACTGACATCGATAAACAAAAGAATTATAATAGAAAATCAGTTTTAGATTCACAGATCAATGCTTTAAAATTACGTTAAAGAAACGAAAAATTTCACTGCAACAGCCATTCATTTGGCAGTTCTATGAATTGCAATATAATTTCAACTTTGCTTGTTTGAAAGTCACAAATTTATAAATTCCGATTTAATTATAACAAAAATTTCTGCTACTGCCACTTGTTACTCATAAATAAATTTGACTAATGCAGATTTTCAGAACTCAATTATGAATCAAATATATCATAGACAAGACGTAACAAAATCCTCGAAAAATTGAAATGCAACTATTATATAAGTTAAAAAATACAAGTTTCTTTCTAGAAACAATTTGAAAATGATCACTGCGTTATATTAATTGAAATTTATTACCACAGTACAATCACTAGCAACCCTCAGACCCATAAATAAATGCTACTTCAAAATTGTTGCTTTTTATACAATACACTACACACAATCAAGAATATAACCGATGACGTAGGTCAATGTTGAAAGTTATATTTGAAATATAGAAATTTTGAAAGATTCATAAATGATGAAATTACAAAAATATAATCATTTCATTCAACAACAGCTTATGCCGATAATAACAATTCGTGCATTCGAAAATCAAAATTAACGCATCTTCTAAATGTCACCTATTACATAACAATTAATAATTAATGATAAATAATTTGTTTACACAACTGTGATGTTGACAGTCGTTTCTAACCCCAGACTATAACATTATACTATAATCAGTCATGATATAGGAATAATTAAAAATTTCCAACGAACTAACGACGAATGACAGACAACTGAGAAAGCAATGATTATCCCCAATAAATAATTAACAATTTTCACAAGGAACACAACAAAACCCAGCATCACTAATATTCTTATTAATGAAATACAACTACTTAAAGTTATCATTAATAACGCTTCCACTGTTGCTGCAATTAAAAACAAAAAAATTTTTTGATTACAATCGTCCAATTGTATCGTGCGGAATCAATTTCAGCTAAATCTATCTGGGTATTACTTATTGAAAAAGATAAATTTCTACTATTATAACGCACAATACGTTTGATATCAAGTAGGTGGGAATGAATAAGAATGAAAGCTAAAAATACTTGTGATAGCAAGAAAATTATGAATTCGGGCAAAGTTTAGAGAAGAGAAAAATCATATTTTCATCTACTAAAAACATTTTTCTCAACTTTTAAATGACCATAAAATTATTTGTAAAGTGCTTTTATTATCAACAAAGCAATAAACATATTCATTTTAAATTTATCTATCATTTTTTTTAATTAACTGAAGCGAATTTAAAATTAAATTCTTATCTATATTTATCATTACTTGATTTTTTTTATTTATACAGTATATTTTAAAATTCTTTAAAATTTAAGGGATTCGTAAAAAAGAAAATATTCTAAAGCCGCCGTTCCAGATGAAAACCAACCACTTCAAACCATTAAATTGCAGAAGTCAAATTTTAAGTGAAAATAAGCTTCATTCAAAGTCATCAAACGGTAAACACACACACACACCCGACTACTACAAGTGATTCGAAGTTCTGCAGGTTTCTAGATAATATTGAATAATTTTGCTAAAAAATGTTTAAATGCATTTACTTCGAAAGTTATACACAGTACAGGCTATGAACAAGTGCTGCTATTTGGTTAAATTGGAAAAAAATTTCAAAGAAAACGTTCGTAAAACATACAGATCTGTGCCTCAGTTATAAACAAATTTTGAATTCATCATTACAACAACAACAGAATTTCAATGAACAGGTTTCAGAAACTTTTATAAACTGAGACTTTGTTGTGAACTTTGTATGAAAGTCGAAAAGCTAACTGAAATCAGATATTCTCCAAATTTCCACTCCTAAGCACAGTATTCTTTCTACCGGAATACCGTGTAATAATTTTACCTAAAATGCTTCTGATCAGACATATTTGAATTCCTAATCGTCATTCTTAATTTATTTTTCATGCTCTACTCTTCTATACCCTCAATTTCAGAAATAAATGAGCTTATTTAATTATGCTGAATCCGAATAAATGTGCCGAAAAGAATTGCTTACCTGAGATCGCACATAACGTACAAGTGCATTTAACGGAATCGGATTATCTAGCTCTCGATCGTATATATTTCGCCATAGCGCACCTGCCAACGTTTTGTCATCACTGAGTATGCCCTGAGAAAAAGAACAGAAACAGTTTCGTTCATTGTCATGTCCAACAAAATTTTTGCATAAAAAACTTCATCATCCAGTCAATGTACTTCATACTAAACATTAATAATAAATAAAACAGGAAATATAATAGTAAGCTGCGTAATTCGAAGCTCAATGCAACAAAATTCAACCAATATAACTACATTACTTGCAAATCTTTTTACTTACAGTATTATAGCAATCTAAAATTTGCTTTAAGCGTATAGCCTACGCGCTTTCACTGTTTAACAAATTTAAGAAAAAAATGCACAACAACTAAGAATACAAACAGCACAACTATAATTGCAAGTCTGTACAATATAAAAAAAAACAGTTTCATCACTTAATGTAAAATTACCTCATCATATTCCAAAAAGCTCGTTATCAACAAACCATAACAAATTGACAGAGTTTCACGCTTTTTTAATGAACATGTTGGATCAACCTTCTAAAATATTAAGTTAATGTTAACAGTTTAAAATATCGCTTCCATTATACAGACCAAACTTACACCCAATACTTTGATTCGCAGTTGAACATCGTCCCAAAGACAACCAATTATTTCATTTTTCACAATTTCCAAAATAGTAGGTTCATTACTAAGTCGTAGCAACAGCAGCCTGAATTAAATTGTACAATGTCAAACTGTTCAACAACCGAAACTGCAATAACAGTTACCAAATATGCAGTATATTAATTTTAAACCATGACATAAATGTATCCGGAAGCTGATAGGCTAAAATAAAATGTTAAAATGCTTCTCAATGAGAATCAACACTGAACATACTTTTGATAAATTTAAGATAATCTACCTCGTTAGAACACTGGACATACAATTTCGCAGAAGCATCTAACAGAAACTGAAAGCAACTGAACTGAAAAATATGTAAAAATTGAAATAAATTAATGCACTTACTTCTTTGCTTTTGTCTTCATCTTTTTTCCTCACATGAACAGCTTTTCCAAACCACTGACTGATTGATGACAAGCCAAAGGACCGACAAACAGTGAAACTTTTCGCATTATTTGATGACTGAACTGACATAGCTTGAAAAGTGACCAATGATGAAACAGTTCTATTTCGTGATAACGAAGCTAGAGTACAAATTTTTCGACAACGCAACACTGAACACTGCATCGTAAATTTTGCATTAACATATACAGCTAAAACAAATTTATCATGTAAGAAAATTTTTCATAAATTTAAATTTACAAAACAGATGCATTTCGTATGCTCAACAGTGGAGATTAATTTAACAGAACTTTCAATTAACAATTGATTATACTGTAACAAAGTGATGCGCACGTTAATTTAAAAAAATTTACGTTTTTGAATTCAAATTGAAGATAAACCATTGTTGACAGCGCTTGATTGAATGTGATTTTTACATTTTCAAATTAACTAATAAAACAATAATAATAATTGTATATGTGCTGAAAGTGTAATTTTTAAAGATACTTTTTTTCAAAAAATGCTTAACCGATAGTTCAATTTCATTGCATTTCACAGTTGAATAACAAAAAAAAATATTCAATTAAATTTATTTGGCGTAAGTGTAAGAATTTCTGAAATTGTTTACGTACAGCCAGCCAGCCAAGCCGGCTGTGGCATATGTTGAGACTGCCAAGCAATGCACATAGCCTGATGTCATCACATCACTTAGCCTAGCCTGGGAGAGAAGTATTGAACGGAAGTGTTGAGCTTTTTGTTCCTACTTTTCTTGCATTCAATGACGACGAGTTGAAACGTCAACCACAAGTCATCATACTTTAAAACGCGTTCAAATTGCTCATCTGGCGACACTGAAAGTCAGCTGCGAACGAATAGACACAAACTGCTCGTTGAACAAGCATGCAAGCAAGCAAGCAAGCAAAAATTGCTTAGCTGCTGCTATTTCAATTTTCACCGGGCGGCTTGCACTGAGTGGCTTGGCGAGCGACAACCGTTGTTGTTATAATTATAATTATTGTTGTGTTATTGTTGTTGTTGTTGTTGTTGTTGTGTATACGTTCTGCTTGCCTCCATCACCAACAAGCGTAAGTTGCTTTTATATATATATATATTTTTTTTTTAATTTTTACTTCATTTCCCTTTTCAAATATTCCACTTACTTATTTGCTACTAAATGACTTGAACTTTGCTCTCAGTCGACCTTTCTAATATTAATATCGACCTAAAAATGTTAAACTTTGGCATCTGATGTCATCTAGATTGTTGTTGGTCAAACTAAACTCGACTGAATAATATCAGAGCAAGAGCTTATCAATTCGTTGTCAAAATTTGAAATTCGACCATTCAAATCAAGCTCTTCTTTCATTCATGTGTCATTTTTGATGTTCACTTTCATAAGAAAAATTTTATAAAATAATTTTATTAAAATAATTGAAATTTGAAAGATTGTTTTCCATTGACGATCAAACAAATGAATAAGTTCCAAAGTTTCACACTACAATTATCCTGGAGCGGAACTAAAGTTACTGGTTCGTTCGATTCTGCATGCATCATTTACATTCAACTCGGACAGACGTGAATGCTGAGAAAAGATGCTTTTACGCCAGTTTAATGTGTTGACACGCCGTAGGTGAAAAGCACATGCGTAACTTAAACAAACCGAACATAACTCGTTGATTAAAATAAATTGTCACCTTGTAAATAAATCAACTTCTATCATTCTTCAAGCAACAAATTTCAAGATGAAATCATAATTTCTCTCACCGAGAAATGATGAGAAATTGTCCATTTCTTAGTGATAATATGTTGTACAATTATTCAAACAATAGTCAGCTATAAGTAGATTGATTATCCATTCTCTTTTCATTTGCATAAGTAATTAATTGCCTTTGTTCGGTTTGACAGATGAACAATTGAAAGCTTGCAAAGCGAAAACGAACATAGCCGACCGACCGTATATGATGAGAACTACTGCCAATCGACCAGATTATTCCATAACCGACGGCGGCTTAAAATACTGCGCCTCCATAGCTGTCTTTGTCGGTCTCATCTTATCCCTTTTGACCATGCTGCCGAGTAGTCAGTTCAAAAGAACAGACAGTTTAAAAATTAATGGTAATTGAATTGAATTTTATTATTTATTGTCAAAATTGTATTTTGCATTAAACAAAAACAAAATTATTAAATTGATGCAGATGAAAAATGGAATGAAAATGAAAAATCAGAATCCTTGAAATCGGAAGAAGAAGCTTTACGATTGAAGCAACTGGGAGAAATGGTTCGACTGAGACAGCAGAGGGTGGCTAAAAGAAGAATCTCAAAAGAGGATCAAGAAAAGGGATTTGAAGAAAATTCTGACAAGCAACAACAACAACAACAGCAACAACAACAGAAGCAGATGGATTTCAGCACGTCTGAAAGCGTTGAACCAAAACCAACACTACAGCAGCAGCCGCATTTCTCATCGCCTGTGCGAACATTTCGAACGAAAGGCAAAGAGCATATAAAAGCTAGCACTGTTTATCCATCTCATGGTGGTGGTGGTGACGAAGATGAAAATTCTGATTATGATGATGATGAAGATGAAAATGAGGAAAACAAAATTGCTGAACCAAAGCAAATGAAATTAAAAAATAGTCGACAAATTCGTGTATTTCGAACAAAAAATGGTCAAATAACCGAAAAGCCGTCGATCATTCATCAACATGTGCATATACCAATTTCCAACAATCAAAATCTTGGAAAAATCAGAGTATTCAGAACAAGAGGTCATACAGCTTCTAAAATTATTTCCCAACAATCAGATGAAACGAAATTTCTCACTGATGATGATAATGACAACGACGACGACGACGATTATGATGATGATGATAATAATACTAATAATAATGATGATGATGATGCAGATGATAAAGATAGCATCGATTCAGAAAAAGAACATGAAGAAATTGAAGAAACAAAAATTTATGATCAAATGCCAAAACAAACCGCTACAGTTCGATATATACGGATAAAAAATGGAATAGCTTCTAAAATAACACAACCGCTACACACTGAAACAGAAAGTAGTCATCACCAACTTTCAATTCGATATCGAAGAATAAAGGGAAAGGATCAAACCGATGGTCAAATGGAAGAGTGGAAAATTTTAGTCCCAAAAGTAACGCTCAACTACAATACTAACAGCCTCATATCAACGAACGCGAACAATCAAATGGTGCCTTTTAAAATCACATTACTTCCAGAAACGCATGAAATTTCTGAAGACAGAAGTGCCCACCTTCCTCAATTGAAATACACTGTCACTAATCAACTTGACCAAAGAATTCGATTACGACTGGATATTGCTGATAGACTTTTGAGTGAAGTATGCATTAAAAACAAAAAATTTCACAATCTTACCTTAACTTGTGAATTTGTTCAGAGAAGGCTTGAAGAAAGTCTGTACGAATTTGACGACTTATTGAAAGTTTATCCGACAAGTCCACGTAGTCGTTACGGTAAGGCAGTCAGTTTGGATCTACTTGCTGACCATCGACAATCAAATCAATATCTAGAAAAAGCAATAGACGCGTACGAATCGGTTAGTATGTATACAATAATTTTTTCCATACAGTACCTTATAAATAAATTTCAGGTATTACAATTACCCCAATTACCGGAAGAACTGTTGCAATTAACCGTACATCGTCTTGTGGAACGATGCAGATTTCGAGGTGAATAAAGAATTAAATATTTATTTATTTATATTCATATTTAATTTACTTGATTATTATTAATGTTTACAAAAATATTTCACATAAAAATAACTGTTTAATTTTGAAATATACGAAATAAATATAAAATTTTATTAATAAAACGCCCATAATAATATTTAAAATTTATCTTTTATTTTGCATTAAGTTGTACCCATTATTAAATTTGAATTCTTTACAGCTTGTAAAGATATTTATATATATATTCAAATGTAATAAGCATTTAAAGCAGTTTTTTTTATCATGTGAAATATTACTTTGAAGTATTGAAAGTGAAATGATTATTTTAACATATTCACTAACATACTGACAAAAGTTAGTGTTGAATTTTTTTTCATGGCTTATTAAAATGAATCGACATTTTAGGATGGTTCGACAAAGCTGTACAAGCTCAAATTCGTTTACTGGAAAAGCAGCCAAATGATGCCAACTGGTTAAATGAGTTTGCAATTACGATGATGATGATGGGTCGTTATGAAGATGCCAAACGTGTCTTTTTATCTGTAATTTTTTAAAACTTACTTATTTTTACCTGTATTTCATAGTTATTTGAAAGTAAATGATTTAAATTGTTAAATTGCTTTACAATAAATTAAATTATAATTTGTTTACATAAATTTTAAAAATAAATAAATAAACAATGGCATTTTATTTATATAATTTTCAGGTTTTAGATAAAGATATGGGCAACGCAGTGGCTTTACTTTATTATGGATATATTTTAAAAACTGTGGATCGAGATTATGCAAAATCGATTCATTTTCTTTCTCGAGGGCTTGCAATTGGCGTGCAGTTGAAACAAGCAGCTCGCTTTGTGCTTCATTTGGGAGAAGCATTGCAAAGGTTGAACAAAACCGACGAAGTATGAAATGAATTATTAAATTTAAAATAATAATAATAAAATACTTTTTAAATATTTTCAAAGGCTTACAGTTTGTACGAAGAAGCTGCAAGAAATCGAATCTTTCTTTCCAAATATCAACGCTCTCTATACAATGTTGTTGGAATAACTGCTAGACCATGGTGGACAGTAGGACAAACAATCTGTGGAAAGCAACTGAAAGTAAAATTTTTACTAACTTTCTGATTGAAATTTGAAATTAAACATTAAAATTAACAGAATTTGGAAAAAAATTGGCGTCAAATTAAAGAGCAAGTGATGCACGTGTGGAATACTGTGGGTAGAGAATTTGATCGAGTAGAATCATACACGGAAACTGGCGACTGGAAACAAATGAATTTATTCACTTCATCAGGTAGAAAGTACAAAAAGAACTGTGATCATGCAGAAGCGTTGTGCAACATGATGGAACAACTGTCTGATGAGAGTGATTGTAAAGTGGAACAGGTAGGTTTTGATTTTTCAATAATTCAGTAATAAATATTTAATTTTTGAGCATGCAATTTTTTTGAGCAGATATACTTAATCTCCTTGGTGGCCGGAACGCACATATGGCCACGGTGTGCATTTGCAAACTATTACTTAACTGCTTACATGGGAGTGGCACTTCCACATGGATCTTGGATTCGTGTACACAATGAAACCAGGCCTTTGATTTTGGGACGCTTTGCGGTATTTGATCCAAGTTTCGAGCATGAAATACACGCTGGTGGTTCAGGATTTCAGCTATTGCTTGCGGTGAACATTTGGCATCCAGAATTAAGTGAAGAGCAGCGTCAATCAGTGCCACCTCTGTGAAACAGATAAACAAAATTATAAACATGGAAACATAATTGACAATTAAATATCGAAACTGTTTACTATTTTACAAACTAACTAACTAGCCAGGCTATGAGAGCTTTCAAAATGCAAAGAGGCTCGCCGGCTGTTTAGAAGTTATCAGAAAGTTTGATATTCTTCAAAGAGGAATTTCTGTCTAAATTTTAATTTTTAATAAATTCACATTCACAGTTCTTTCATTTCGTAAAATCAAACAGTACTTTTACTTGTTAATAATATTATTCGAAAAATGAAAAAAAAATTGTTTTTTTAATCATATACTTTCATTTTGAAAAGGTTTTCAACTGAAATTATAGGTGAGTGAATTTCTTCAAAAATATTGTCCTTGAAAATCAATAACTACTTGTAGTTTACAATTTGTAATCAAAAATTTTCACCCACTCACTGCACACTTGTTTATTGGACAAGATTTACTGATTAAAAAGAAAAATAAACCAGATAAACTGAAACTTGCTGAAAAAGAAATTTTGTAATAATGCAAAAGTGTCGTTGTTCGATGATATACAAAAGCAATATTTCATGTTGTAACAATAATTGATTTTACAATAGTGAAATCAAATTGAAACTTCTCTTTTATTGCTCATAAATAAGTTAGTTAAAATTGTATTAACAATGCTAAATACTGATATTGAAATTCTGGTGAAGCTTCAATAATTTCACAATTTGACAGAAAAATGTTGTTTACACCTCTACACCCCCACATGCACATAAATTAAAAAAAACAGCTTATGGTAGAGATGAATAA
Source organism: Trichinella papuae (assembly GCA_001447755.1). Classification (NCBI taxonomy): domain Eukaryota; kingdom Metazoa; phylum Nematoda; class Enoplea; order Trichinellida; family Trichinellidae; genus Trichinella; species Trichinella papuae. The sequence continues at coordinate 8,459 of JYDO01000216.1, read as the reverse complement.
AGTGAAAAAACCTTCGTAAACTTGACCTCTGAACAGGTCAGGTGAATATTTTTTTTCCTTTTATTAGTTCACATTCCATTGAAGCGGACAATGTCGTAGATCACGGAAAAATGCAACTTATATCGGTATAGAAAGTTGTGCAACTTGTGAAATAGTTAATTAACAATTAGCAGTTGTAAACTTGTTAATCAGTAAATTATGTTAAAAAAACATACAAAAAATATTAGTAAAATGTAAAAAAGAAAACAACGAACCAATAAAAAATTTAAAGCCTTCTTTGAAATGATGTTGCAATGTAGGTGTAGTAGTGATGAGCTGTGGAAAATATCGGTCGTCATGAGACTAGAATTTCATTGCTGCAGGCTAAAAGCGATCAACAGAGAGAGAGAGAGAGAGAGACGTCAAAGGGAACAACGGCGAGACAATTTCCGGAATGTACGACGGCACATCTATGTTGGTATAAAATTTATGATTTTCAGGTTAGTTGGACGGTCATGAAGGGAAAATAGTGATTACGCATTAGCTATTTCATGCATGCATATTTGTTCTTTGTATTTTTGTACTGTTTTTGTCAGGAAGAGTATGCTTTTTCATTTTCAGCTACAAATGGTCAGATTTTGCTTTTTTCTTTTATGAACATGAAACAGGATTGTCAATACGGACCATATTTATCATAATTTATTCTATAATTTGATGAATTTAAAAATAAATGCATAAATAAATAAATAAATATGCTTGTGCAACTGCTTATATATATATATATATTTATTTATTTATTTGCCTCTACCTCCATCTCTATCTGTTAATGTTTTGTCTGGTCAGTGAACTTTTTTCCAAATTTCTCGCGCCTAGTGGTGAAATGTTCTGAAATGAATGACAGCTTAGAATGGAATATAAAACTACGCTCACGTTTAGGTCAACATTTGTACGTTTTGCGAATTGCGTTCTAGTTTGAAAAGTCCCAAATTGAAAATTGACCCTTTTTGGCTATTTACGAACGTCTCGGGCGCGGCCTACAGAGACGTCGACATTGGCAAAAGCAAGTAAGCTAGTTCGCAATAAGCCGTTTGTATTGTTTTCTAGAGGCATTGTTATGTAAAACAGAGCCTTCAGCTGCTGAACGATTGGAAAATTGATATTAAGCATCTTGATCAGATCAAAGAAAGATCAGCAGCAGCATCGCGCCGGCTACGGTGAGCAGCAGATAGTCAAGGGCTCAGTTGGGTTCGGTTAGTTGAGGTTTCAGTTGGCCGACGACGAGCAGCAGCAACAAGCAACGAACGAACGCTTGAGGCAAGCAAGTTTAAACTTTAAACCACAACAACCGGCAGACTCGGTGGAAAAAAAAGGACAGCATCATCGTTGTCAGCAACTTCAATGGATCGGTTAAATAATAACGGCGGTCGTGGTCAGGTATTGTGCCTCAGTCAAGGAGAATGTACCACTAGATCAATTGTCAAAGCGCTTGACAACTTCTTGACCGCTGTCCAGCGGATGAAAGATACGGTCATGGTTCCGAGTCGACTGATCGACATGACAACCAGTGTTGGTGAACTGCGCGAAGCGTTGAACAGTCCACAAGAGCCGAATGCACTTGTCGCCATTCCATCCAACATGGTCACATCAAGCTTCCCATTGTACAGCTTCTATCAAATGCTGCAAATGATTCGCAATCAACTGGTCAGCGGGCCGGCAGCCGACGATGTCGACTCGGATGAAAACGGCGCTGATGAACAATGTCGACACTTGTCGCATGCTTTTCAACAACACTTGCAAGGTCTGTTTTCCGTCTTACGTCAACTCACCGACACAGCCAACTACCTGACAAAGCGTTACCAAGACGAAGTCGATGCAGCGTTCATGTCACTTTAAATTAAAAAAAAATTATTATTATAATAAACAATCCTCGTCTACAAAGAATTTTCCACTTCTTTCTTATGTAAGTAATTTCTGTTCAAATAATAAATCATCATATTCATCACCATTATCATCATTAATTCTACTGTATTTGATATTTGTTTTTTTATCCATTTTCCATTTCAAACTTGAAAGCGACAGAGTAAGCACTATTTTGTTTTTTTTAGCTTTTTCGTAAAGCTACTCTCTGTTTTTTTTTAATTATTCGATACTTGTTGACAGTGATGGTTCTAACAGCAAAATTATTTTATATTTGTACCTGAAGATTACATTTATACAAAACTTACTGTACATTTGTCAATTTCAAATTTTATCTGGCAATTTGCCTCAACGTTTTGATAAAAAAAATACAAACCCACGTTTTATTTTTCATTTTTTTTCTTTCAGTGTGACGGCATCATGCTAAGGTGTTTTTTTTAGTCAGCGATGTGTTATCAAAGTCATCAAATTTTTTTCTGCGACACTTTTCCCCCTCATCTTATCTACATGCACATTTGAACAACAATACAGAATCTATCTATATAAGCAATGTTTTCATTAATTAATAACGTAAAATAACAATAACAACAACAAAGCTTGTTCAATAATGCTTATGAAAAGCAATTATCAACAAGCATAATACGCTGTTGATGAACAGAGTGCATTTCGGTCAGAAAAATGTGATGTAAACCTACAGACACAGTTTTTTACTCCAATTGTCATGAGAAAGTGTCATCGAGCTGATGCCGCAATGCATGAGCAAGTTGTGAAGGACTGACACAATATCCAAGCGCTTCTTCAAGCAAATCGGCAACACTACGCTCACCGCCAAATGATTGCAGTCGACGCCAACGATCACCCTGCTGTCTGAAAATTTAAATATATGTTTTCTTGTTTTCGAAACAAATTGCTAACAAAAAACAAACCGATTCAGAGGATCCTTTTCAAATGACTGACGCCAAAGCAACAATGAAACCGCTTTGGCAACTAAATAGGTGTGATATTTACTACCGTAAGGGATGAAATGAGAAAACCGATGCTGCCAGGCGGTTTGTTCAGGCATTAAACATTCAAACCCGACATCACTGTACAATGAACGACAAAAATCTACAGTATTCTCAATTTCGGCTCCTTGTTGATGCAATTTCAAATCGCACAGTGACATCAAAATCTGCTGAACCAATTCCAACGCACCGAACATATTTCTCGAACGACAAATCTTCTCAATCATCTCAACAGGCATTGAGCTTCCATCTGCTTGCTCAGTCAACATGCGCAATGTCTGAAAGAAACTTGTTTAAACATTTTGGGGAAAAAAATTATACAAAAATTCTTACTTTGGGATTGTACATGAAATTTTCCATTAAATTTGAAGGCACTTCGGCGAAATCAGTTGCGCAACGTGTTCCTAAAAGATTTAAAATTGAAATTTATTATCAAAAAAAAAAAACAATGAAAATTTTTTAAATATTCCGTCCTACCCGATACGTGCTGATATCGCGTGCGGCCGAATATACTGTGCAAAGCGTGGCCCATTTCGTGTAAAAAATTCTCCAACTGAGATAAAGTAAAATATGCTTTATCAGAACAGTGATCTCTGCACCGGAAAGACAATACTACAATTGGCTGTTGATAGCTTCCATCTGGCAACTGCTTGCCACATTGTATTGTAAAATGAGAATCTGAGACTTTCCCTCGTCGATCAATCCAATCACAATAAATCACCCCTAACGTAGAACTCTGCTCATTTTGCACCAGCTGAAAAACAAATTAATTAACAAAACAACCTTCAATCTTACATATTCTTCTTTTGATTAATGATAAAAATTTTGAAAACAACAATACCCATTTAGTAACTGAATCGTGCCAAACTTCTCCAGGATTGATCTCAGCTTCGACAATTCGCACACCGTATAGATAATTCAACAAAGTACTAAAATTATTGATCACTTGCTGTCGATTCAAGAAAGGTATCAATTGAGAGAGGTTCAATTGTGTTAAATTATCTTTAGCAGCGTAACAAAGGTATGGCAAATCCCATATGTACGGTTGAAGACCGTCTTGAAATTTTGCGAGCTCTGAACGCTCTTTCATTGCTTGATCATAAACAGTATCCAAAGTGCACTTCAAAAATGACTCAACTTGACTGCTGTTGTTCAGCAACAACTTCTGAACAGCCCTATCCGCGTAGGATCTATATCCAACAAGAGTAGCAATGGCATCACGATAGTGCAACAAATTTTTCAATTTCGTTTCTTGGTACTTTGAAGGTTGAAAGTAAGTCAAATAACCAAATTTTCGTATACGATGATCGTCGTAATTCAAAAGAGGCGTATGCAACTCTAAAAAGCCATCACCAACATCTGTCAAATATTTAGCAAACGGCTCAGCAATATCTTTGGTCAAAATTCGAACCGGATTGTCACAACCACGCATAAATTCAGAGCCTAGTCGAAAAAGCTCTTCAGTGAAGCTAACAAATTTCTTACGCTGAAATCGTCGAAAATTTTTAAAAATAAATCACTTCTTCATTTCACAATTCAATATATTTACAATTTTTGCATATTTATTTTAAAAATACTAACCGACAATTCGGGTAAATGTACGCCGCTCATTTTAAAATCTGCCAACAACAATTCACCAACACGACGATCTACCTCATCCAAAGGTTGAATATCCTCTTCTTCAACTGCTCGTCTGAATACGTTAAACAGATCTGTTGATGTATTTAATCTGTAAAAATAAAATTTCAAAAAAAAACGTCTCTTATGCATTAAATCAATATTTTACCGTTCAATAAGAGCACCTAACTGATAAACCGCTTCATCGGCCGCATTCACAATATTTGGATCTGGATGTAATAAACGAACACATTCTGCCTAAAAATTCAATAATTATTCATATAAAGTAAAATCATGCACGTAAAATATATTTATCATTATTAGCTATCTATTTATTTAAAAAAATAATGTCGACATTAAAATCTTACTGAAATTTGTTCAATATTCGCAAAAATACATTTCCAAATCTATCAGTATTTATCAGAATATAAAATAATTAATTCTTATTAAAAAGACTGCTTTTATATTTTTCAGAACTTGCCATATCAGCAACTGAACAAATTTTGTTCGACATATCGTCAAAAATTTCCACCATTTTTCTCTTCCTATTTGTGCTTTGAGCTTCTGCACAGAGTCGGTTGCATTCTGCATGTACATCATTGGCAAGCTGCAAGAAACCATCAGAGCAGTTCAAATTTTCCACATTGAACAAACCCTAAATAATATAATTACAAATTTAAACTAATCAAAGAAAAAATATCACATACTAAAGCATTTGATGAAAATGGAAGACACTGAAAATATTTGGATTTCAAACGACTTAAAACGATTCTTGATAAACCAATTTTCATCATTGTGCTAAAATTCAATTACAATAGCACTTTCCCATCGTCTATTAAACTGTGTTTATAAAATGCGATGCAATAAAATTCGTCCAATATATTGTTTCCCTACATAAATATTAATATGCAAAAAGAAAACTGATTTTGTAAAACGCTTTATTATTTACTACCATAAACAGTCTGAAAAAGAAAGAGGCAAAAAATTAAAAAAAAACTAAACTGAAAATCAAGTATGATGAGGAGGAACTCGTTGACGATTTGCACGCACATCACGAAGTACACTGATGTGATGAATGACCTAAAATAAAAATTAATGCATTCAAATAAAATATAACAAAAAGCAAAAATTATTAAAATCATTACGCACTACAAATTATGAAATACAAGCGCATACATACTGTTTATAATTTACAATCACTAAAATTTAATTCATTCATTCTCGCTATAAAAAAAATTAACAATATTACATCACCAGGAAGTAAAGAATAAAGCAGAAAAAACAAAACGTTACATATTATAAATTATATTAATAATTTCTTCATTATTTTAGAAATTATTCACAAAATGATTTGAAAAAATAATAAATAACTTACACTAGAAGTTTCCAAAGACAGTTTTGCCATAGCTTGCACAGAAAGCAATAAATTCTTATCATCTTCGTTCTAAAACAAAACAAATCATATTCTGAATTTCACACCAATATATTGCTAACAACTTTCACTTTAAAAAATTATAAATATACAAAAAAATATTTTAAAATATGCCAACAGATATTGCTGATCAAGTTAAACATTTAAATTCTTTAAAATGCATAATTATAATAAATATATATACATTTCACGATATTTTATAAAAACTGCAAAATTAATCCATTATTAATTTTACAGTATTCATAAAATCATTTTTTAAATTACGGTCAAATCATTCTAGCCAAGAAATAGTACTACTGTCATAGAATACAGTAATATACTGATAACAATAAAAATTGGTTAAACGTTAATTTTAAATTAAACTCCATTACACAAAAAATATCTATGTAAGTATTCATGTATGCATTGCATACGATAACGAAATGAATAAAAAACTTAAATAATTTTCATTTACTTACTGCATAGAGATCATTTTCAATGTATTCCATCTTTACCGACAACAACGAATTAATATGAGCAGAAATTTTACGCAGAATACTATGATTAATTGGAAAAGTTCCTGAAGCAACTGCTTGAAGATAGTCAATAACTAATTTTTGACGAATCATTAGCAGGCGAATTGCACTCAATTGTGAGTTCAGCCGTGTTAATGCTACAACAAAGAAATAAAACAGCAACAATAATTCCGAACAAATCAAAAATGAACAGATTACAATAGCAAAAATTAATAAATAGAAAACGTACTATTATTTGCAGGCAAACTTGATTTTTCCACTGCTTGTTCTGAAACATGTGCAATGCATATCATCTCATTTTTTTGGTAGAGTATTGAATAACTGAGCAAAACAAATTCCGTCTAAAATAAAGCATTAGCAACAATCAAAATGAATTTAATACATACAAATTAATTTACCATAGCAGGGTTGCTTTCGTAGAATTCAATAGGAAGCTAGAATAAAGCAAATGTTACTTAAATTAAATAAACAAAAATATCCATTATACCACTCTCATCAAATTATCAAATGGATTAAATCTTAATATTATCGGATTTTCATTGACAATCATAGACACGTTGTGCATCTGATGGTCCAACTCATTGAAATAGTTCAAGCCAGTTATCACATACCAACCAACAAAAATTTCATCTTTATATATAGATCCAACTGCAGTTCACATAATTATAAATTATTTAAGTATATCAGAAAACAAATTAACAAATATTTACATGATTTCATAGTATCCATTAAATAATCATAATTTGGAAACAAACTATGCATTTTCACACTGGTAAGAGGAAATGACCGTGTAACTTCTATAAAACGACCGGACTGCTTTCCCATCAGCGCACCGTAAACTAAAATATCACTTACGATTTGAAAACAAAATTTTTTCTTATTACCTTGAAAATTTTCGTTTCGTCCATTTACACGTTCTCTTGTAAAGTGATCAGAAAGATGCAATATCACTTCTGGTCTAAGTGTAATTTCCACAGAAGCGCCATTATTAATTACATTGTTTTTTATAAGACTATGTTCTGTGTCAGCTGCATCCATCATCCACGCAACAAGACTCTATAACACCCAACCAAATCACAGCTGATTTATGATCGTTAGTATAAATTATCGTAACTAAACAATGATCACTGTAAACCTAATTTAGCCAATTCTATAAAAGTTATCATGCTGACAGTACAATTATATTTTTATTTAAAAAAAACATGAAAAAGTAAAAGTACTTTAAACTAGCAATTTAAAATGGAATACATTATTAAAATAATTAATGAATGAACTTATAATTAAAACAACATAAAACAATATTTTCCCCAAAAAATATACTTTCTGTACAGTGCCAAGCTGCAAAGCTTACAAAGAATTAAATTTATTAATAGTGTATATATAATTTATTATGCACTTAAGATTTTACAAACAGTCGGCTTATTGATACAGTAATGCAGAAAAGTAGGCGTTATTTTGAATTGTTTCCATTATAAAAGCTGTACAACTCACTCCATCGACTCAGTTCTTTATGTTAAATATAAGAACATATGCTTTTGATGATTCGGTTTATTGAATCATTATATACCTTTTTAAAAAGCAGAAGAGCCTGTAGTAGACGCAGGACGACAACTAACAACTGCTGTACTCTAGATAACGAAGAGGAGAGAGAAGAAGGAAGCTACCGCAAGCTGTCCGGTACTTGAAGATCAGAAAAAGGGTTACGGTGGAACGCGTGTTGTTGGTGTTATGTGGTGTTCTGCGGTCTTTTAAAAATTACCTTTACGGTAGCTAAAATGCTCGTTCAACTAACTATAAACAAGCTTCTGCTTGCAAGTCGCTCACTTAAAATTAGCTTCATTTGAACTACGTGGTTTTTCTATTTAAGAAAATTTTCAGACATGCGAAGATGTGTTTTCACTAACTCAATTTTTTGTTGTGGCGTTTTCTGTCCGATAGTTTATATTTTGACTGAATTTTAAATGTCAACCTCATTTGTTTTTCAAATAGTACTCA
>JYDO01000215.1:0-61039 GCA_001447755.1 Trichinella papuae | reverse complement strand
CTTACTTTAATGTTTTACGCGACCCACTCAAAATCCGCTCACGACCCACCAGTGGGTCGCGACCCACACTTTGAGAATCACTGGTATAGTGTATAGTGTATCAGTACTCGTCAAGGAAGAAGCTTGTGCGATTTGCGCGTGCTGATGACGTTGACAAAGTAATATTCGAATGGTTTCAAGCTGCCAGGTCGAACAGCATTCCAATAAATGGACCGTTGACTGAAGAGAAGGCGTTGGCCATGGCTAAGCTACTCGGTCCTACGGAATTGCATGCAAGCGTTGGATGGCTGAACTGATTCCGGGAGAGCAGTGACATTTTGGCAATGATAATTTGTGGAGAAGAGCGCAGCGTTCCTTTTGCAAGTGCTAATCAGTGGGGTGCGGAAAAGATGAAGGGGTTAATAATGAAAAAGACATATCCAATGCCGATGAATATGGATTTTTAATCAATTACTGAAAGCGAAACAAATATTAACCATATTGTTTTGTTGCAATGCAAACGGAACTGAAGAATTGCGACCCTTGGTTATTGGAAAATCGTTGAAACCTTGTTGCTTCAAGGGTGCGCACCACCTTAACACAACTATGTGGCCAACAGAAAGGGATGGTTGACAAACCAAATATGTTTCAAATGGTTGGTAAACATTGAATTTGAAATTGAGAAATGGAAATCGAAAAACTGTGCTATTGATAGACAGTTGCCCTGCACACGAAGTTTCAACAAATTTAAGCAATGTTCACATGGAATATTTTCCGCCTAATTGCACCAGCAGAAGCTGAAGCCACGCCTTCTTATAAATTGAAAAATATAAATAGCCTTAATTTACTACAGAAAAAATAACTAACTTACGCTTCAATAAAAATGATTTTTGCTACTTGTCTCCATGGTTCTAGATCTCAGAGTCCTCTTATGATGGCAAAAGTCGCTGAATCATTCAGATTAAAGGGGCCTTTAGGGAAACTGATATTGGTCAGATTTGGCAAAACATTTTGTCAACACAGCAGGTTGCAGTGTCTGAGACTTTAGTTTATGAATAAATTTAAAGGATAACTATACAGTGGCAGAGTTATACGACACAATGAATTTTGGGGTCATAGCGAATACAGCTTCAAAGAACTGAACTCATCTGCTCTTGGTGGCTGCTACCTCATTAAGTGATTTCTAACGGAAGGATGTTATAAACTTGGACTGTTTTTCAGAACAGCTTCTCCCTGTTGGCCTGATATTTTTATTTAACTAGCCTTATCACTTGATCCACTAAAAAGCTTCGCTCGTTGGACTCATCTGAATGTGAACTTTTGCGCCATTAGTGGCAAGCTCGTGTTTTTTGCATATATAATATTTAATTCCTAAATTATATTCTTTTACGAGGTCAAACATACATAGAAGATGGATAAGTCTTCAGTCTAAAGACGCACTATTAAAGCATCAAGACTAAAAAACTGAGAAGAACACGTTATTAAGCAGATACTGTGTTTTGTCTGATGGCAGTGTTAGAAAACTTTATGTAAATTAAGTTATCATTCTAAAAGCTGCATAACTTAAAGCGAAAAGCCTCTAGAATGTTTTCCTAAAATGTTCATTTTTAAATTACATTAATTAATTACAGAAACAGTTTTTAGAAAGAATAGACTGAAAACTTATTTTAAAATTCAGTTTTTTTCTTTTATATAGTAAAAATTTACTTTAATTTCAAATTTTAAAAATTAAATTAATGATAATCATAATTAATAAATAATTCGTTGCAAAGATTAAATTGAACCTGATTGCATTTGACTGTAGTACAAAATTGTCATTACCAGTATTTAACTTAAAAGCTAAGTATTTGAAAGCATATGCTATTAATTTGGAAGTAAACAGCATCAGAAGAGAATATGGAAGTGAAGAATATGAATAATTCCAAGTAAGAATAAATTTTGAATTGTATTTCGTCTGTGAAGGAAGCTTAATGACAAAACAAAATGAAATAATAGATGTTAAAAAATATGAACAATAATAAAATTAGAAGAACAGTAATATAACAACATGTTAAATTCTCATTTTTTAAAATATATTCCACCTTTATTTATGCTATATATATTAGGTGGCATGTTCAGGAAAAATGAAAGAGTTAGATATAAAATAAGTGAGTAGTAATGGTAATTATTTTAAGCCAATCTCATTCTTAAATTAAATCAGGTTGAATATATTTTATATAACAATGATTTAATATTTTTCTACATGGCTGATATTTGTTTCACTATTGATCATTGTTGATTTTTTGATTTTAGTTTTCCTAACCTGCATTGAAAAATTTTATTTTGGCACATCTAATTTGTTAAATAAAATGAACTTTTTAGGTTAACTTTCAGACAATTTAAGATTGAAAGAAACCGTTTATATAAGAAAACAATATAAAAACAACAATTGTTTTTTATTATTTTTAATTAGCTGTACAACTAATGTATAACATGTTATGCTTGTTTGCAGAAGATTTACTTTGAATATATGAAAATGAATAATTTTCAAAAATTATTTTGTTGCATACCATTTGCACGATTTAGTCATTTTAAATGATTTGTTGTTTTATGTATATATATAAAGCACTTTCAATGATTATTATTCTTATTTTCCTGTGATTAATTTAACTTTTTCTTACTCAATTTTAAGTGAATGCGCATTTTTTATACACATGCAAGAATGTTTTGGTATCGTTCTGTTTAACATTGATGTGGTGGTTTGGAAAGTGTTTGAATATACAGTGGAATCTGGTTATAGCGAACTGCACGGAACCTAACAAATTGGTTCGTTACAAGGATAGTTCGTTATATCCGAACTTTTGATAAATCATTGTGATTTGTCGTCAACATCCAATTTTATTGGTCGCAAAGAACAATAAAGGGTTTACCTGTAATTTTACTTCAAAAAATTAGTTATTTTTAACTGATAACTCGACAATGCTACGTAATTGGTCTGACATAATAATCATGTCTTCACTACTGTTAGGTATTTCGACGTTCTGATTGTCAGCATCGNNNNGTACATGTGCGAAATTGGATTTTCAGCAATATTGGAATGAAAAGCAAATTTTGAAATAAGCTACAATTATCCAACATCTTGCGTCTAAAACTAACACGTATTAGTGTGGACGTCAAAGAAGTCATCAATCAAAACAGAAAACAAGCCCATTTGTTCGCGTACACCTCATTATGCACTTAACTAATAAACTTATACATTATAATTAGGTGTATTCATTAAAAAAATTTAATAGTATTAAACTCATATTTGTTATTTAACCCCCTTGCCTTTTAAAATATGCATTGCAAGTCGGTGGGTCGCAAAAAATTGCCGTTTTCTACAGTGGGTCGTAGCCCAGAAAAGTTTGAGAACCACTGCACTATACACTATACACTGATACACACAAAGTCAACGATTTTAATCCAAATTCGACACAAACATCACTTTTCCTTTTCCCAGAATCAACAGCGGCAATAATGTTGCGCTTTTCATCAAGTTAAAACTGGCGGCGCTTCTTAAACATCTTCTGATCAATTATACAAGCGTTTCAACAGGACGGTAATGACCAGCAGTGATCTTCAGGTTTGAAATTTTATTAGTTAAGAATTATTTTCATTAATTGACATCCGTGGTTGTCGTATACATGTACGTTCACGAATAATCGTTATAACTGACTGCCTACAGGAAAAAAAACCAAAAATCCCAAAATAACGAGTTTTTCGTTGTAAAATATTTGTAAAAACCCGCGCAACGACATCTGGTATTTTTAGAAGTTTGACCTTGACTTCAATTCCAGCTAAGAAGTTGTTGTTGTTGTTGTCAACAAAGAGAACGTTAGCTGCGGATTCGTGTAGTACAGTGGTTCTCAACCCGTGTTATCGCACCCGCCCCTCCTTAATAAAAGTTGTGCAGTTAATGTTCCCCCCCCCCCAAAAAAAAAAGTAGTGCGGTATGTATTCTGTGTACGCAAAGTAAATTGTTGCTTCATGCTTGCATCAAGCCAAGCTACAGTTCAATACTATTTTAGTACAAAGGTAAATGATAAATTGTGCTCAGCTGAAGCTGTTAAGCTAAACTAAGATGACCAGTAAGAAAAGGCGGTAAAAATTTAACCTGAACTAGACCAAACTGTGAGAAACAGTTCACTGGAGAAAAAAAGTTACCAGCATCAAAATAAAAATGATTACTATGATATACAGGCAAGCAATATGTCAATGCATTATAAATAACATGACAATATCTATCGACTAGGAGCTGCATAAAATAAGTGCATGAGCTCGGGAAGTACTTCACGATGCAGCAGAGATGAAATTTCGAATTTCGAACACCTCTGCAGGACTAGAAATTCTAACTTCTCACGCCCCCCCCCTCCCAAGAACCTTTATATAACCCTGGTTGAGAAACACTGGTATAGTAATAGAGAAAAACATTGTGGTAGTTCGCTCATATTTACCCATCGTTCGTTTGTATATATTCAAATAAATTGCATATATATATTGTCTATTATTATTGAAACGCGAGATTTGTTAAGTTCGAATCTAGCGCGAAGAAAGACAGTTAGCGGCAGAACCTAATTGTCAACAATCAAGTGTAATAAGATTTCCCTGCCAGCCTTCTACAACATTCGTTATGATGAGATTCTCGTAACACGTGATTAATACGAAATTCACCGAGCAATCCGAAAATTCACCGGTATTCGTTGTAATATAAATTTTACTGTAGTTATACCTTGTGAATCGCCGGGTATTTATCTCGTAATTCCCAAGACTCGCTCTACGACAATGGAGCCGGTAGAAAGTGAGGAAACATGGCTGGAAGAAAAGCCCAACACGTTACATAACCAACAAAATTCATACTGATTGATCATTGTTAATTAATAATTTAAAAAATAAATCAAGCATAAAAAATGTAGCTTCCATGTTATCAGAATTAATAAAACAATATTATAAAAATGACTGCTATTGTAATATAATTTTGTTTTTTCTATGCTTTTGGGTATTTTATTTCTTAAACAAACAAGATTAATTTAAAGTGAAAATTGAACAATTTTAAGCATAAATTTTATTTAAAAATTTAATTTCTTTAACAGAAATATAATGATGGCATCTTTAAAAACTTTAAAAATTTCTTCTTGATTTTCATATTACTATTTTACAGTTTTTTCGTTTCATTTTATGAAAACTAATGTTTTTTTTTTAATTTTCTGTACATGTATAGCTTGAAAAATATTCAGTGAAAACTTGTTAATTGGGAAAAAAGATTGATCAATTTTTAAATGCACGTTTATAATTTTAAAGCTGTTCATATTTTGTAATTTAATTTTTCCCGTTGTTTACTTTTTGGTCAGTTGAACTTTCAATACAGGTGCAATTTTCAATTGGGTCATCAGTAATGAGTGTCGATTTTTGAAATAGTAATTTTATGCGAAATCATTGCGTAAGTGTTTTGTAAAATTTATTTCAGAAGATCTAATTATCGAAAATATTGAAGTTCATTGCACTGTTTTTTGATTTGGCCATTTGTCAGCCACATAAAACACTTTCCAATAATTAAAATATTTCGAAATTGTTTTTAGTATCATTTTTATTTTTTGAAAAGAAATAACTACAACTGAAACTGATTGTGTAATATAAAAGTTAATATTTAATGTTTTGCTGAAAAATAACAATAACAGTTAGTTGTGTTGTCATTGACTTCTTTTTTTTTCAATTATTTGATTTATCAGGTTTTATGCAAAATAGATTTTTTGTCATTTAAGTGCCTGTCATTTGTGTTGTAAATAAAATTCTTTTTTCTCTGATTGAACGTTTGAAATTGGCAATCAGATGAAACTATCAAACACCATTGCATGAAAGAAATGTTAATTTCCTCTCGGAAACGGTATTACGTCAAAATGTTTTTTTTTGTTATATATAGTGAAAGAAAGTATAAAAATATGTAGTTTGGAATTTAATTGAGAACCTCATTTATTTCGTCATATTTTACCGTTCAGGTCAACGAACGGGTTACTGTATTGTATTGTATTGTATTGTATTGTATTGTATTGTATTATGTTGTGTTGTGTAAGACAGGTGCTGATTTGTTTGGAAACAAAAAAAAATGGATACGCGTTTAACAGTTGTTGTTCGGTTGTGCAGAAAGCAGTATTGTGAGAAAAATTGTCCCGCATCCTGTATGTTCTCTGGTTGGCCGTGTTTTGCCTGTGACCTGGCAATGCAGCTCTGGCCGGTACCGGCCAAGGCCGCGCTTTTACCATTCTTGTAAACTTCTGCTGTACGTTCAACATTTGAAGCACACGCTTCAGATCAGGTGGCAGCAACGGGTGAGGCACGGTACACTTTTTCTCTTGCTTTTCCAATGCATCTCTCAGTTTTGTTTATTTTTTTCATTTTTCTATATTTTGGTAATTATTTTGTCTATAATTTCTTTTTTACATACTTATTGTTTTTGTTGTTGTTTATTTTGAGGTTCGGCATACGTTTTGCCACCGGCATTGATGATTAACAATGGCAGCGCCATGGGTGGTGAAGTTTTGCCTCAGCTTGTCAAATTTAATTCTTTCAGCTCGGTACCGATAATTGAGACCGTCTCGGCGTGTCCATTTACAACGATGACATGGTGCAATCAAGAAGCTTGGGCTGATTTGGGTCTCGCCATAGCTGGATTCATGTCCAGAAGCACAATATGCCAGTAAATTGATTTGATAATTTTTAAATGAATTTCATATTTTGGTAACAGTTTTGTTAAATGATATGGTTTCTCTATCTTTTTTTTTCTTTTTTTCAAGCAAATATGTACCTGAGGAATCATGTGTAGGACAATCTTTGTTGCACTGCACAGACACACTCGATCCTACAACTCGCAAAATGCTGCTCGCTTTTGCCCAGATGGTGATATCATGGTGTTACGATGGTGGCAAGCGGCTTGCTGGTATTATAAACTGTCGAGATGAAGGAGTGGTTTATTTGTTGATTTTTTTTTGTCTCAAACGTATTTAGAATTGAACAGTCATTCATCTTGCATCAGTTTGGCAATGGTCGACGTGGTTACCGATCGAGATTGCTTGTCGGACATTATCCCGCCTCCGACTTTGACTCGTCAAAGCTCAAAGAATACGGTTGACAATTTTTCATTATTCAACGTTCTCAGCAATTTCGTCGGCAGGTTTGTCAAGTTTATTTGCTTCAATTTGTTATATATATATTGTAATAATAATATTTATTCCTCTTTTTCAGCTATCAAAGCAGCACGATAATTTGCATTTACGACACGATCCGGATGGAATGCGGTGACGAAGCGGCCGAACTGAGTCTTGGACCAGCAGTCGAGGAACTGTTGCCCCGTTCTCAGGCGCCAATTTTCCAACAGCCCACTTCAACCACTGAAACCGTGATTTGGACGTTGGATGAAGAGAATGTGAACGCGTCGGTTGTCGAATTCAATGCTTTTATCCAATCCGAAAGTCGTCAACCTGTCCAATCGGATCCAATGCTAACTTCGGGCGTTGATCACCACCAGCGGCCGTTGTTTCGTGGCTGTTTGATTTTCATCTTCTGCTTGATGCAATTTTATAAATTATTATTGTAATTTGTCAACAAAAAAGAAAACGAAAACAACAATTAAAATCATCATCAGATAGTTTTATGTTAAAAATTGTTGTTGTGAACAATTGATTGATTGATTGCTTGACAATGCTCGTTTGCTTTTCGGTCAGTTTTTTTACATATGCACACACACACATACACACATTTTTGAATATTTTTTCAATTCACTTATTACTTGTTGTGCAGCAAAGAAGAAAACGACATTGAACACAACACGAAATGGACACTGGCAATTTGTTGGAAGATATTTTCGCCAATGAAGGAAATCGAATGCACTTGTTGCTCGGCACAGACGAGACGACGGAATTGGCGGCAAGTATAATGTTCAGTTTGACAACGCAAGTTGCCTGTGAGAACGGCGGTTGCGCCACGTGGGTCCGCGCCACGCCCTTGCAAGCGTTGCCGCTGCTAAGAAGCTCCGACCGCAGGCCGACGGTGGCAGTGTTGAGACGGATCGAGTTTGTCTATTTGGACGCTCGAGCCCAACTGATCGCATTCCTCAACGGCTTGCACTCGCTCGGCGACGTGGTCGACTGCTTGCTCATCGACGGTCTGCAAGCTTACTGCGACCACGAGCCGACAAGCTTTGCCGGCCTGTTGGCCACGGCTCAGGACTTGGCCAATTGGATCGGTGACCGACGACCGGCCGGCCGTTGTCCGGCTGCTTCACCTCCGGTGCTCGTCTCGTGTTCACTGCCCGAATCCCAGCACCCGACGTTGAGAACAGTCGCGGCTATTTACACGGATCGCTTGTTGGAGCTGAAAAAAATCCACAACAACAAGGTCGAAATTTATCGCAACGGAAAACTGTGCTGCTTGATCACCGTCGACTCGGACAAGCGTATTTTCCAAATTCAACAAACACAACAACAGCACATCAATTTGCCCACTCAGTCTCAGTGAATGACGACTGACCGACCAATCAAATTGTTTGACAATCTTTTTTTTCCAATTTTAATAATCAGATCAATTGCAATTGCATATTGTTGTAAATGGAAAACACACGCTCGCGAATAATAATATCCAATGCACACAAATAATCTTAATGATAAGCATTCATTGGTCGTCTACTAATAACAACTCTTACATTATTGTTATTGTTATTACTGCATTCACTGAACAATGCAATAAAACATGGCACAACAACAAAAAATATAAATGAAAACAATTTCAAAATGAAAAATATAACATTAGTAACAACAAGAATAAATGAGAATTAATAATAATAATAATAACTAACTGGATTGATACAATTCTGATAAAACGATAATGAATAATAATAATAGCACAGTAGTAGTAGTAGTAGTAGTAGTAATTGTTGTTGTTGTTGTTGTTGTTGTACAACAGAATAAGGCCCCAAATTATGATGCTTTCAATCAATCAATCAATATCTTCACTGTGCTTATATTCAGCTTTGTACAACGGCTGGTCGTAATATTTTCCCCGTTTGAAAAAACCACACTAAAGAATTATAAAATTAAAAATTACAATTGAATTGAATCACAAACACAGACATGATCAATAAATTAATTGAAAAGAGCGGAATTGAAATTGAACCTACTTTCCATAAAAGGACAGTGATCAACATGAGCAAAAAAATGCCGCCTAAAACGGCCAAAATTATGATCCAAAGTGGAATTTTCAATTTTTCTTCAATCTGAGGCATGTCCGGCTGTGCTCGAGTGACCGCGGTCGCTTCATTATCCAAATAGTTGGTCTCTTCAATTCCTTGCCTTCGATCCACCTCAATCCACGCCCGAGATTCAATAAGAACATGATCAACATCTCGATAATCCTACAAAAAGATAAAAGACATAAATAAAATAAATACAACTTAAAGAAAAAAAGAATGTAAACTAAAAAAAGATTCACAGTACTTCAACAAATGTACTATTCCATAGTCTGCTAAGAATTCGAATTGTGGCCGTGATGTTCGGCTCCAAATGATCAATAATACACCGAATTGGAAAACACTTTGCAGTTCTTTTTTCTGGTTGTTTGTTACAATTCTATTTTGAGGAAAAAAAAGAAAATTTACTTAATTAACTGAACACTTTTTTTTTAAAAAAAAACAGACTACAGAAAAACAAAAATACCACAACAACACGCTTGTAAGTTTCGCCATCGATGTTGACCAGCTCTTGTCGTATACGAAAATCACGCAAAGACTGAACAAACTGCAAAGCGGTAGTATACTTCGACGACAACTTGCGTGTTGGCTTTTCCCATTCAGACATTTCATCATCTTCCGCAGATCCAATCTAAATTAAATAATTGATTGTTTAATAATAATACTAATATTAATAATAATAATATTCCATTGTTTTCAACTTGCAAATAAAGAAAAAAAAATCAATCAATCAAATACTTTAACATCCAATGGATTGACGTGCTCTGCCATCAAATCTACATAACAATTACGCGTTTCTGTAATCTGCGAATAAAATAATGAATTAAGACAAATAAATAAATAAATAAATAAATATAATCCTTTTCTTACAGCACTTCCAGGTATGGGCAATTCTATAACTGGTGTGTACATCAAATAGAGTGCCCACTTTCCGCGTGCGTATGGACTGTAAATTTGATGCGGATGTTCAATCATAACGGTCACATCGCTCACTCCCCACGGACCACTATTTTTCACCTGAAATATTTTTTTATAAATTTTTCCCAAACAAACAAGAAATTCAATTTGAAGAACAAATATTACCAAATATGTGTGAATCACTTGTGGTCCAATGTCTTCTTCATAAAATACGGAAGATTCACCAAATACTTTTCCACCAAAATAAACCAATTTCGGTTTTGATATGCCAACAATTTCCAGCTCAGCTTTCTTGATTACCTTCACAGCCACCTTGCATCTATTGTTCGACTCGTCCACTTCGGTGCTTGTACTATTAACAAACGATTCAAACACCAACGGCTGTCCCAACGTTTCTGACCTTCCTCTGGTCAACTTGAACTTCAATTGAAAGACTACCTACATATATATATATACAGAGCAGATGAACAAATTTTCAAATTTATTTAACAAATTAATAAGAGAAATAAAATCATTTACAAACGAACCTCAGCATTCGGCTCAAGTGGATTTCCAAGCAACACTTCGATTAAACCATTTTTCAACTTGCCAAAATTCAACAAATTGTGCGATTTTTGCAATAACATTGGTCTTTCTAATTCATTTTCGTTGTATTTGACAAACAACGACGATTCATAAGCTCTTTCACCTTTGTTCGTCACTCTGTAATGCAAGTCCAATTCATCATCTTTACCAACTTGCTTGACGTACATATCAGAAGAGGCTTCTCTGAAAAAAAAAGAAAAGAAAGAAAAATGCATACAATAATATTAGAAATCAAAGAATTTCTATAATTTCTTTTTTTCTTTTTAATACTTACTTGGCCAAATTAACTAACAAACAATTCAAAACAAGATCACTGATACATTGATCATCATTTCCGCATTTTTTGTTAAATTCTAGCTATAAAAAAAAATCAAATTATTCCAATAATGAAAGTTTAAACAGGGAAAAATGCAAACTGTAAATTCCGTTTGAGAGCCTATTTTGTCGAGCACAGGATAATCGTTTATATTCGGAATTGTTGAAAGAGGAGAAGTTGCAGACTTTGGTTTGTCAGTCAGCAAAGCAACAGAAAATACAAATTTCAACGGATTCAGCCAGTCGCGATTGGTATCCTGAATAAATATTTAAAAAAAAATTATGTATAAATTTAAATAAAAATAAAATAGCATTACATACTCGAATGAAAAGTTCATGTTCTTCAATTTGAGCGGAATCAACAGCACCACGCCCGCATGGCCATTCTTTGTGATAATTGAATTTTCCAGAAAATTCCGCTCTTTTCAAAGCTGAACCGTGACGCAAAACTTCCAAACGGCAGAGCAAAATGTTGCGCGTAAAATCCAACTGCGAACCAATCGTCTGACGTCGAATGCGTAACTTGGTACGAAATTTAAAACTACAAAAGTATAACAATACAACCCAAAATACAGTAGGTATAATTTGATTTTTTTTCTTTTATTATAAAACTGCAAAGTAAAAAGAAATAAATATTTTACCAAACTTTTTCCCAGTAATTCTTACAGCGCTGATGATCCAAATCAATAGGTTTCAAATCTTCCTCTTCAACAGTAGTCACAATGTGCACTATAGGTCTAGCTCTGAATAAAAATAATAATAATGAATTAAACAGTGTTCAAATCATTCAAATATGTATATTGTTGGTTTTTTTTTATTTTCAACAAAATATTTCCAAACCTGAGCAAGATGGCCATATCAGATTTAAACGCACCAACCAACAAATCAGGATAACCGTTGTTGTCCATGTCCAAACCACCGGATAAAGACCATCCGAAAGTTTGAATTGGATTCAACAATGGATTGGTAATTTTCAATTCAATTCCTCGAATAATTTGCATCGGTTTCGAATCAAACGATTCCGCAAAACTTCCAAAATAAATATACACCGCACCACCTTTTTCATCGTAAGGAGCGCCAACAGCCAAATCTGATGAAAAAAGAAAAGAAATTTAAAAAAAAACATTTAATAATAATATTATTAAATTAGAACCGTTGAAATTATCTTGATTCAAATCCCCCAAATTTGCCGTAGCCGCACCGAACATGCTGTCCATCGATCCGGACAGACGAATCGGCTCTTTGAAAACGAACTCATTTTTATCCGATGGCTAAATTAAATTGATAATAGAAATTAAAATAATAATTATAATAATAATTTGAAAAACAAACTTGAACTTTTCCCGATGAAAAATATACGTACACTCTTCCACCAGTTGGTTTCGTTGAACTGAAGTTGTAGTGATAGGGTGCCCCAACTATGAGATCATCAAAACTAAAAAAAAAAAAGAAAGAAAAAATTTAATCAGTGAAATAAATAATTGCACAATTAACAAATTAAATCTCTACCCATCTTGATCAATATCCATCACGGTGATACTGTAACCAAAACCCGAAGCGAAAGATTCATCACCGGTTAAATTCATATGGTCGTGAAAAAGTCTCAAAGCGCTGTATTGGTCGACAGTGACTTCTTTATAAAATGGCAAAAAGTAGACCGCGCCCGTGTCGTTGCATCTTGGACATCCGGCGACAAGGGTAAAATTGCCATTCGGTTTGAAATTTTCGTGCGCAAATCCGAAAATACCCACCGCTGTTGAATATCCTTCAAAGTGAAAATTAATAATTTTCCTTTTCAATTTAAATTAACAACCAAATAAAAAACACAAGCTGCTGGGCAAAATTTCCCTACCAAAGTAACTGTGCGCTTTGATCACATTTTCGACAGTGTGGTTACCTCGAACCATTGGAGTCCATCTCGCATGCAATGTAGAAAGATGTTCATCAATATCTTGGGCAAATATTCCGCCAATCCATCTGCTCGCTCCTGGCAAACCCGTCGCAATAACTTGATATTTCTGGAAAAATGAGTGAAAAAAAGAAATAATTTTCAATAAAAATTAAATAAATTTCCATAAATAAACCTCATCAAGAGTAGCGCTGAAACCTTCTTGACAAACACTGTAATCGTTGTGGCGATTTTTTTTCGTAAAAAATTGACAAGTGCGAATACGTTTCACATGTGTGAGGTCATTTTTAAGCAAAAAACAAGCACCTTCAATATAAGCTGCCGATCCGTAAATTAAATTTGGCGCACAAACCTCAAATTGGGAAAAGTAGTCAAATGCTTAAACTGCAAAAAGAAAAAAAATAATTAAAAATTGCAAATCTCACCAATACACGACTGCCACGCCCTGAACTTCGAATGGTCGAACCCAACCACTGATGATCTTTAGTATAAATATCTTCCGGACGAACTTCATTCGGTGCTGCAATGAAAATTTTTTCAATTATGAAAAAAAAAGAACATTTTTTTTCCTACAAATTTACCATGTTTGTAGAAATCAACTTCATCAAATGCAAATGAAGGATATTCCACTCGACTGTTTTGGCACCATTTCGATGTGGACGTTTCACTGACATTGTTGAACACACTGTTTACAGGGCAGGCAAACATCGCGCCAGCATGCTTCGTGCCTACTTGACCAGATTCTGCTTTTGGAGCACCAATTAAAATGCTACAATATTTTTGTTGCATTTCTTATTAATAAATGCAATTGAAAAACAAACAAACAAATGCAAAATATACATGCAATTATTGAACTTCAATAAATGATATGTTCATTTATCGTCCATTATACTGACCTGTCTCATTGAACATTTGCTTCAAAATTTATATGAATCATTCATTTTCAAACAAGAAAAAAAAGACATGCTATGGCTAATGTTTCAAATAGAAGCGCAGAAATAAAATTACAAAGCAATAAATCTCATTTTATGACCGTTTCTCGAAGTGATTTTTAAAGTTCTTAAGCAAATAGTGCATCTCGCATTCCATTCAATGAATTCATAAAAACGCTCACAATGAGAGCTAGTTTTCAAATGTAAATAATAATAATTATTATTAATATAACAACAGAACTTTCGAACGAATATTGCATTTTGTTAAAGCACGTCACGTTATTTTCGTTGTTTTTTTTTTTTAAGTGGGAATTCAATTTGAAGAAATGGTTAATTGTTTTAAAAAAAAAAAATTCCATTCTGAATGAAATAAAAACTAAACTGATCGACAGCATATTGCTTGCTTGGAAAATTTTTTCCTGTTGTAAAGACGAAGCAAATTCAACAACGCCGTTTCTCTTGAACAATACGTCAGAAATCACGGCAATGAATCATCACACACATACACACACACACGCAAACATAGGAAGCTGTGAGAAGCATTTTTAAAACAAATCATCAACCAGTTTCAATTTGAATTTGAATTTGAATGTCGACAAAATTGATAAGCATAATGATTTCTTCCAGTGATATAAATCTTTCTTCCAAAAATAAAAAAGATTATTTTAGTTACATTGTCTGAAATTGCAAAAAGCTGCAACTCAAAACTAATCAACTTATGCAATGATACACAGAAAAGTGCTTGTGTGTGTTGGTAAAAATAACAACATTGAGCAGTCAAGAGGAAAAAATGAGACAAAAGTACAATAATGAACAAATAAAAAATTAAATCGATCCAAAAGTAAATCAATGAACGGAAATTTGAACTGCCATAAAAATTCATAACAGCTGTCGAAAAGCGGAAGTGAAAATGAAACGATCGATTTTAAATTAGTGAAATAAGGTGCAGCTGGAAATTAAGCAAACAATTCAAATTGACAATCGATCCTTTTCATTGCGGATCAATGGCGCCAAACTTAACTCTGACCAGCGTCTCGGTCAAAGTGACGAAATCGTCCATCTATCTCATTGGCGAAACGTCAAATCGATCTTTCCCTAATTGGCATTCCAATCAAGAACGCCCACACCAACTATCACACAGTCAATCCATTACTGTCTCATCAATAAAGTAATAATTTACAGTTCAAACAAAAAAAACAAAAACAAAATTATTAATTTTTAAAAAATATAATCAAACTATAATAAAAACAAACATCAACACAATACTTACAGCGGTTCATCGCCTTTCATGTGCTCAGCGACGGCGAAACCAAAATAACTACCTTTGGGGCCAATTTTGTATACAGGCATGTCTGTATCCAAATTGAACGCCAGCGAATATGTACAAAAATTTAATATATGCAAAATTATACAACTTAAATAAGTGTATTCCGTATCCATGAGTACAGAAAGAAAAAAGT
Source organism: Trichinella papuae (assembly GCA_001447755.1). Taxonomy (NCBI): domain Eukaryota; kingdom Metazoa; phylum Nematoda; class Enoplea; order Trichinellida; family Trichinellidae; genus Trichinella; species Trichinella papuae. The sequence goes on along the minus strand of JYDO01000215.1, from coordinate 45,688 downwards.
ATTAACAACGCTGCTGCACTTTCTCCGACCAATTGAAGCGAAAAAACTACAGTAATCAATGGTCACTAAGAGAGTTTAAGAACAAAAAAGTACTACAAAAAGAGACAAAAATTGCTTTCATTTACTCGCAAATAAAATCCCTCTTAAAATTATCTTTTGATAAATAATGCAAAATATTATTGCACACTTTATAAATGAAAATTAAATATTAAGCAATTATTCAAATACAAAATTGGATGAATGCAATGTGAAGATAATGATTTTTAAAAATTTTACACCTTTACAATTATTGCATTACTATTTATATGTTTCTTTTTTATTTACAGCAGATATTTTTTATTCAAATTTTTACATTCTTTTATTATTGCAGAGTATCTTTTGAACAATCAAAGATACAATATATATCATTTTGAATGCATTTAAAAAAATGTCAGTGAATACAGTAACTGAATACACTGATTATCCCTAATCAATGACTATGCTGCTTCAAGTTTCAATTTTTTACTTGGATTTTTCACTTTTAAAATTTTCATAATAAATTTAATTTAAATAAAAGAAAATTTTTATAATAATTTATTTCATGCAATTGGTAAAAATTTACACGTACAATTTACGTGAGCAGTTTGTAAAAAAAATGCAATTATTCAAGTTCAGCAAATTTTACCTGAATTATACCTTGCTTTACAGATGATTACAGTCTGAAACTTGCTTTGATTCGAATTGATATCATCTGGTAAGCATTTACTTCATATTTGGGGTGCACATTTTTGGGATGTCAGGAATTTTAAGTGATTAAAACTTGTTGGCTGAGTTTATTTTATTTTATTCGAAATAATAAGTTATATAATAATCTAAAATTCTTACATCATTATTATGTGAAATGTTATTTGTTTAAATTGCAGTGTTATTCTTATTTGAAAAAAACAACAACAATTCCTTGCATGAAAAGCAGAGATTTATTTCAAAATGTTAAAATTGTTTTATATCGTAATAGCTGATTTCAGTTACCATGCTGTCTTCCATGTTAAAGGATTATCAATCGAAGCAAGCAGTTCAAAAAGAAAATCTAGGTAAATGGTTTTACTGTAAGCAATATAGCCAAAAAAAAAGTATTTGAAATTTTAGAAAAACGAAAAAATGAAACCTTACAATCAGCTATAGCCTTGTGCGACAAGGTTTCCGACGATTTGAATAATCAGTGAGTAGTATGTGTACTGCTGTTTTCATTTTTTTTAAATAATATTCAATGTTTTGAAGGGTTGCTGTAGCATATTGCAATCAGAAAAAAATAGATGCTGCATTAAAAATATTTCAAAAGAATTATAACGATTTTCAAAAAATGTGCGCAGAATGGTCCAGTCTGAGCAGCAAAATAAATGATCTGTTAAAGGTAATAATAATTCTACTATTCAAAATATACAATGCTTTTCAAGCAGCGTTGACATGATCGACTTAAAAGAAACATTTTGATATTATTTCATTTTTTAATAATAAAACAAAATGTAGATGCATATGCTTGCAAAAACATTTTTATATTTTATCTATTGCAGATTATGATGTTTTTACAATGTTCTTATGGTTTTTTGAACTTGAATGTAAACTGAATAATCTAGTATATCATTAAAAAAATAAATATTTCTTAATTTATTTACTTATTTGTGTTGTAAAATTAAATGGTTAGCTTGTACATATTCTGTTTATATATACAATGAAGAAAAGAATATTGTAATAATTATATATTAACTTTAGATATTTATTTTTTTAGGTGAAACAATATATGATATATAAATAGTATAGCATGGTTAAAACGAAAGTGAAAATTATAACGGAAATTCCAAATTCTCATCTTATTATAAAATCATTTTTATTGACATTAGGCTGTATCGATTTTTCGAATTTCAATAAATAACATGTCAGTTATTTGCGACAAGTTAAACTGGCTAAATGAAGTTGAATGAATATGTTTGACATTTGAATTAACTATAAATTGCCTATTGGAATAAGTGCTCTTTTACCGTGCATATGAGTAATTTTTTTACTAAGAAGGAGCACATTGAAAAACTAATGCTTTTGTTCTATTATGAAATTTTATCCAAAAAAAATTTTTTTTTCTTAAGATACAGAAATCTGGACACTGGAATAATTGAAAAAAAGTTTAATTTAAAAAAAAGAAACATTTTTATCCAATGCAATTTGGACGTTTCCATATTTTTTTAATTATAAACAAGCAATTTTTAAATCACCCGTTTGGATTTATAAATTTGTAATCACATTTCAGTAGAGCAGTGTTTGTGATGTTGAAGTTTTCTTTAGTTTTCCGTTGAAATGGAAATTTAGACTCTGTTCACTATTTGAATATTGATAAATAAAATGTTGTAAAATGTTGAATTCAAAGTGTAATTTTATTTCTGTCTTGAAAATGTCATTTGAAAAATATGTTTACATTCATACATATTCAGTGATGGCTAAATTCAGTTTGTTACTTTCTGTTTACGGTAGCAGTATTGTTGAATTGAAATAATTTTTAAAAATATTACTCATATATATATATATATATATTAGCAACTCGGAGATGTGACTAATGGAGCTAGAACGATCAAAGCAAATTCGGCTGAAACTGTGCGCTGTTTAGAAAATGCATACAAAGGTACCTGGAAAGGTATTTTATCGAATCATTTAAACATTCATCTACGATTGTAGAGTTGCATCCAAATGTGGAAAGCAAAACATCAACGGACCAATGAAAATATTTGAAAAGTGTAACTTTTCAAAAAATATTAATAACTTTTTATTATATAAATAAACGATAATATGTTGAAAATGTTTAGTATGAAAGCACAAGTGATTTTAAAACATTCAATATTTTTTGCATACTTTTTTCCGTGTTTAATGGGTCTGTTAAATGGCACAAGATTATTTTTCCAAAAAACAAAATGGCGGCCAATTGATTGTTAGTTAACCTTGCACTAAAGAATTTTGTAGCCACCTGCCTACGTCCACTTGAGCCGTTTCAAATTGTTTTATGAATGGATGTTCAAGAAGTTGGGCATATTTTGGCCTGAATTTGTAATTTTTTGTCAAACAAGCGGCAATGAAATCACAAAACGCAACGGAAAATCCATCGTCCGGCTTCAACAACGGTGGCTCGTCTTGGATAATTCTAGTCAGCAGTTCAAAATCAGCGGAACAATTCCGATAAGGAAATGAGCCGGTCGCCAGTTCCACTAATGACACGCCCAAACTCCATACGTCAGCCCGGATATCATAGTTGGCGTTTAACGGATCCGGAGGGTCTATCCTTTCCGGAGCCATGTACGCTACGCAGCCTGCGGTTCGGGTTTTTGCTTTCGAGTCGACCAGTCGTCCAGATATACCGAAATCGCACAGCTTTATCGTACCGGTCCAATCGAGCAACATATTCGACGGTTTGACATCCCTGTGAATGATACCCTGCTTTTCTTTCAAATAATGCAGTGCTTTGACAATTGAAACGGCCATTTTGCCCAACATTTGTTCAGGTATGCCAGAGCCCAGTTGTTTGATCAACTTCTCCAAACAAGTGGCCATCAGTTCCATGCAAATCCAAACTTCGCTGTCCGTAATGAAACAACCGTAACATTGTACAATGTATGGACAGTCATGACTACGCAATACAACGTCCAGATCCATTAAGATTCGCTTGTTCTCTTCTTTATTGCCGGAACGACACATCTGCTTCACGGCCATCAGATGACCAGTTTGTCGAAATCGCATCTTCACTACATGACCACAGGTGCCGTGACCAAGCTCGCCGAGCAGTTCCAAATCAGTCGGCTGCATCTTGTACATTTCACCTGAGCTACAGAAACGAAGCACTCCCGTCTGACGAGTAATTTCAGCCAGACGACGTTCATTTTCCGCGCTATCCGAGTGCCTATTCGCGCTGGTGCCAGTAACCGGAACCATCAAACCCATACCAGTGTCATTCCAATCTTGCGATCGTCTTGGCCTGGTCGCAATACCGTCGTTGTTCTCATTTGACAATTTGAAATTGACTGGCGGTGGCTGCTTTTTGCGGTCAAGTGCTAACGGCATTGGTCGTCTTGGCAGTGGACTGGTCATGCAGAGGCTTTTGGTCGCGGCGCCGTTCACCGAAGATTTCTTCTTGTCCGCCGCATCTTGGCGCATTCGTCGGAACTTTCGCTCCAACTCCAACAAACGTTGGTGAAATGGAATCGATGAAGACATCCAGCACCGGCTCCTGGCTACCTAATTGATAGATTTAAAAAAAAACCGTTTATATTCATTCACGTTTTTCATGAAACCAACATTTAAACTAATGCTTGCAAATTACTAACATTACGTGTCAAAACAATCGATTGCAAAGCAACACACACACACACACACACACACCACACATTTGCAGATTTATATACTGCTTGTGCTGAACACTTCCAGATTAAATAATTTGTCAATGCATACACAGCAAGCGATGACAAATTATGTGAAACGACAATTACTATTGTTTCATGCCAGCTTTGAAAATCAAAGCTGCTGAACAAACTTTTCAGATACACTTACTTTTGCAAATTATTCAAAAATGAAGCTCTATTTCAAGTCAGCAATTTAAAAATTTTGACAACTTTTTTAAAATAAAAGCATATTTCATCTTAACAGTAATTAAAAAGATGCTCAAATTTTCGTGAATATCACAACAAAAATATTTATAACTGACGTTTATACGAAATTACTCAAAAAAAATCAGATAAACCAATAAATAAATTTTATTCAATATCAAAAGAAATCAATAAAAAGAAGAGGTTATATAATAAAGCCTCATTAAAGTATTTGCAAATGCAAAACTTTAGCAGAGAAACAAAAGAAAGCCAAATTAAATTCTAATTGCAGCAGCAACACAATAAGTTCAATACACGTAATAAATATCATTGTGGCTATTGCCATTTACAACTATTCGATGTAAAAAAAGTTTCAAAACTTCAAAACTTTTTCAGCAGTGGCTATTTATAATATGTATTCAATCATATTTGTATTTATTAAAAACATAGTTTTCATTAAAAAATAACAGATTATAAGAAACAGAAATTTAAAAAATAATTAAAGTCATTAAAACTTAATGTATTTGAATATTTTGAGATAAATTTTATTTCATATTAATATTTCAATCTGTTTGCATTAAACCGATATAACAATTACATTAACAATATACGTATTATTAAAAGAATTTCACAAATAAAACTAACAGCGTAACATGCAACCACATGGCACCGATAAGTAACGTCATATATAAAAAATGTTTCAAAATTGTCAATAACAGAAAAAGCAATATTTAGTTAAAAGTAACATTTAACAGCTGATATGAGAACAAACCTCACTGTCAATTTATAATATTCACCTTTGCGTAAGCTGAATTTTTAATCTGCACTTACGGTACAGAATAACGTTACCTTTAAACCAATCTTAGAAAATGGATCACGTTTTAGTGGAGAAAAAACATTTGTCGTAATTGTCTCAATACAGATAATTATCTACAGTATTAAAATAATCAGGTTTTTTATTTATTTTTTACAGCAACAACAAAAAGCACAGCATAGATAAATAATATTACTAAAAAAAATTGGAACTATTAATAACAGCATGAGAGTTGTGCATATTTTATTGATTTACTGAAGAAGTAAAAACGTATACTGTATAACTACAGTAAGCAAGCTGAACTGAAACCTGGAATGTTTCTTCACTTCAAATACAAATTGGGAACACAGTTTTGCGTTTCAGTTCTTGATTTTGTTGAGTTTTTGTAATAAATCTTTTTTTTAATTTTAGTTCACGATAATAATACTGTAATTTGCAATAAATGTTAGTCGTTGATTTTCTTATATATCTGCACTAAAAGCTGATAGTTTCATTTTTGTGAAGTACATTTCCTCTTTAAATCACTACATTTATATAATTGTTCCATTATTCTCTAAATTATTGTTTGCTGTTGAAATTACATTCTTCGCTTTAAAGACAAGTTTGTTTAAATTTTAAACTATTTGGTAAGCTTTTTATTTACATTTCTTATAAAAGTTTATTATGCAGAAAGTGTATTTTAAAATACTTTAGTTGTATGATATCTAGTATGCATACTTTGAATTATTTTAGATTAATTTTATTTCAAATTTTCATTAAAATTTTAATTTTGATTGTTACCGTTACCAGCCATTCGATTTACGAAATTTTGTATTAAATGTCAGTGAAATTTTTCAAACACGTAAAAAGAAGATACTTTTTGTTATATGGCTAATTAGTTCCATTTCTTCCAGCAACAATGTCTTCTTCTGCCGATGCTGTTAACATGCAGATTGTGGCCGATTTAGAAATTGAAATGATGGCCGACCTATACAGACGGTATTTTCAGTATACTATACTTTTTGCTTGTTTTATTAATTAGGCTGATTATTCCAATGATTTTGTTAAGTTTGATGTATTTTAGAATGAGTAGTGCTTGCCAGAAAAAATGCATCCCTACGACTTATAGAGATCCCGATCTCAGTAAAGGTGAGGCAATTTGTGTAGATCGTTGTGTGGCTAAATATCTCGAAGTTCACGACAAGCTGGGAAAAAAGTTAACTCAACTCACAGCACCAGACGAGAAAGTTTTGCAAAAATTGCAGCAGCATTAATAGCAAAGTGCTTCGTTGTTCATTTGTTTTCTTGGTTATGCAGTTGTTTTGAATAAATTTATGAATTAGATCATTTGTTTGTACACGATAATGCAGATGATTCAATTTCGCTAGTATGTACAATAAATATAGTGCAAGTATGCACTATATTTGAGTAAACTTCATTTTTTAAGTAGTCTTACTGTAACTACATGAACAACGTTTTATTTTAAACAAAATACAGTTGCGCGGACAAGCAAAATTTATGTATTTTTCAAAATATAAGCCGTTCTTTTCATATACTTGACAGAAGAGAGTACAAACTTGCATTATTTACTGAAGCATTTTACATACTGTAAAGTGTTCTTTAATTCTGTCGAGTTTGTCGTTTTTGTCTTACTCAAAACTTTTGCATTTTGATTGAATTGTTGCATGGTTGTTTGATTTTTTATTTTGAAATATTATTGACAAATTTTACAATTATAAAAGGATAAAAAGAAAACAAATTGACATTTAACAGCTTTTTTGCTTCTTATTCAATTTTACCGGTAAGCAGCAGCAGCAGCAAGCGAGCGCATTTGTTATTAACGCCATTTTTTATTCGTTTGTTTAATATTATATCATATGTAATTAATCTTTAAAAATTATTTTTTTTATTCTTATTTATTCTATTCTGTTTATTTATTCTTTTAAAATAGTTTTGCAGATGACTTATTTTATAAAATGGACAACATTTTCGTAATGATATGAAATGAGAAAAATTGATAGGCATCTTTGCAGTTGATCTATTTATTTACAGTGCAGTTGCTTGAAGTGTTAAGCGTGACAGTGTTGTTTGTTAAACATTATTGAAAGATACAGATTGGATTAAAAATAATTAAATAATATTTATGGACGGTTTTGTGAAGTTATTTTTCTGAAATATGAAATTTGAATTTTCATGTCACTTTTTAGCGTAGAAAGTGTAAATAATTTCAAAATCAGTTTGATTGATTGGAAGGAATCGCGAGAAAAACTTTTGTTAGCGAAAGCAGATTTCTTTTTCACGTAACAATGTCTGAAGAGGAGGAAGAGATGGATGTTCCGTTGTTGATTCAAAAGCCATATTTGGGTTTGAATTGCAATGTGAAGAATAATTTGTTCAAAGTGCTGAAAACCGTGAATGTTGTGACGAAAACTGGCCACTTCGTCCGCCTCTGTCGTGAGTTTTACTTACGAGACAGCATTGCTTGTAATAGTGCCCTGTGTTCCACGTGCACTGTCGCATGCACATCCATTTTGCCAGCCGATTGTGACACTTATGTCATGCCCGATTTGGATACTGTGGTGAATTATTTTGAAATTTTCGAAATGTACAAATTTTGCGGCTTGATCTACCTGCAGTCAATATGCCAACAGTACGGCCAGTTGATGGGCAATCGGGCGTGGCGTCGGTTGAAGCGTCTGATCGGAAAAGTAGACCGCCAGTGTACACAATTTTTGAACATATTCTACAAGCGCACTTATGTGCCGAAAAATGCTGACGAATCTTTGCTGCAGTGGCATCGCCGGCTCGTCGACGAAGCGGCGAAGTTTTACACTGAACATTTACCCGGCATTAGGGTGATCGTTCTGTCTGATTGGTGTAAAAATGGTTCCGAAGCCGGTTGGGAAACACTTTCGTTGCTTGATTACGTCAAACTGTACCACAAGGACAAGCCTAGTTTGATCGGTCAAATCGAAGAGATTGGAAAAAGTTTGAAACCAGCTCTGGAAAGCAGCGTTCTGCAACACCGTTGCAGCGTCACTTATGAACCGTATTGGTCTGATATTGAGGGATCAGGTTCAAAAGGTGATCGTTTTATTCAAGGTAAATGTTCTTTTCTTAGTATATTGTACGGCTATACGGTTTTTTATTGGCATATTTATTTTCAGGCAAATTGATGGTTAGCAAACGTTGTCCGAATAATGTTGCTTATGTGTGTTGTAGTTTCGACTCAGATTGGACAGAAGGTACGGAAGTTGAGGAACCAATGGTCACCGTCAGCGATCAGAGTGACGTGCTCATCGAAGGTGCGCGTAATCGCAATCGGGCTGTGCATGGTGATTTGGTTATTGTGAAAATTTTGGAAAATTCCAAAATTGCTCTAGACGTCAGTGATGACGTCACGTGTAGTCGGTCATCCGGCATCGTGGTGTCGGTGGTTCAGCGCCACTGGCGACCATACGTTTGCACGGTGATGACCGGCTCCGGTTGCATGGCCATACCTTACGACAGACGGATTCCGAAAATTCAGCTCGTCCAAGATGGTTTGCGCTTCTCAACTGGCCAACGAGTTTTGGTTAGCATTGTCGACTGGCCGATCGATTCGGCTTATCCGATTGGGCGAATTTTGGAAGTGATCGGTCCGGTCGGCGAGCTGGACACCGAAATGAGGTGCATCTTGTACGAGCACCAGCTCCCGGTTGAATCGCCCGCCAATGTTCAGCTAACACAGGCAGATACTCTTGACCTGAACGGACGTCTGGATCTGAGGCACTCGCATCTGGTGTTCAGCATCGATCCTGCCGGCTGTACGGATGTGGACGACGCACTCAGCGTTCGCGTGCTTAATGAACAAGGTGGAAATCTGGAACTGGGGGTGCACATAGCCGATGTGAGCTATTTCGTGAGCGCCAATTCACCGATCGATTTGGAAGCGGCCGAACGCGGTACATCGGTTTACTTGGTGGATCGTCGAATCGACATGCTGCCATCATGTTTGGCTTCAGACCAATGTTCTTTGCTCAGTGGTGTCGACCGCTATGCGGTTAGCTTATTCTGGGAACTGGAACCGGTCACTCTGAAAGTGGTTGATTTCCATTACAGCCGGTCGGTGGTTCGTTCTCGTTACAAACTCGAATACGGCGTTGCTCAGCAACTGTTTGACGGTACATTGTTCGACGTTCAACTGATTCGTGCTAGTATTGCAGAATTGGCAAATTTGGATGACGGTCAATTGACCATTGCCGTGGAAGGTGTGAATCTCTTGTTTATGTTTATTTGTTTTGTGCAATATTTGTATTTTATTCATGCAATGCGCAGATTTGAAGCGATCGTTGGCGCATTTGGTCAGAATTAGTGCTCATTTGTACAACAGTCGTTGTGGCCTGGCTTTGGAAAGTTCAGAAGTGTTGATCAAAGTGGAGAACGCAGTCAGTGTGACGGACGTGACAAGCAAGGCTTCTCTGCTAATGCAAGATGTAATTGCCGAGTGTATGATCTGGGCGAATCATTGGGTTGCCAAGGAAAATTACAAACGTCTGCCTTTGAAAGCACTGCTGCGTCGGCACCCGCCGCCACTTGAGCAGAAATTGCAGAAGTTGACCACACTGGCGAAAACGGCTGGCCTGCTTGTTGACAGCAGTTCCAACGTGGCTTTGGCGAAGTCGTTGGAAAATTGCCAACACACTACCGGCAACGCTAAAAGAACGCTTAAGCAGTTGGCCGTTTTTAGCATGGAACGAGCGGAATACTTTTGCACCGGCTCGTCTGATTTCCCTTTTTGCAGTCACTACGGTCTTAACCTCGATTATTACACTCACTTTACTTCACCAATAAGACGGTAATGCAAATAAATTTTGCAAGTAAACAAGTGCATTCACTTTTAAAGTTAAACATTGTGCATTCACTTTTCTTTTTTTTATTACTTTTTTATATTGATTAGAATATTTTCTGATGCTCTAGTTATGCTGACATTGTAGTGCATCGTCAACTGCTTGGCGATGAATCTGCACCGGCTGTCGCCTGTGTAGGCAAGCTGGCTGACATTTGTCTGACCGTCAACTTGAAGAACCGGGCGGCTCAGAATGCTCAGCGTGATTCTCAGCGCTACTTTGTAGCCCTGCATCTGACGCAGCAGTTGAAAAAGCATGGCAAGCTTCCTCTGGAGGCGGTGGTGTTTGGATTCTCAGGTGACGGTCTGAAAGTGATCGACGTGTTGTACGGCATTGTTGGCTTCTGTTTGCTAAGAAACAACGAAGGCAGGGTCTGCTTCGTCGGTGAGAACGGCCAAATGGAATGGCTGCTGGGAAGTCTGGACCGTGGAGAAGGGGCGTTGGCCGTCGACTGCGAAAAAGGCAAACACTGGTACAGACTGTTCGACACGGTGCTAGTCGACATCACTGTTCAACAGTCTGACTGTCACATGCCAGAGTTTCGATTCACGTTGGCTGGCTTGGCCAAACCAAGGGATGAAGTTGAAGAAATTTTGGTAGAAAAAAACCTCGGCCAATTTTGTCGCACTCAACTGTTTGAACAACTGATGGAAAGCATGACTGAAATATCATTTGATGATCAAGCTGATAGGGTTGATTGCAGTTCAGATTTAGAACGAAGAAAAGAAAATGAAATTCCAATTACCAATATTCCTGCTGCTGCTAATACTACTTCTACTACTACAACTACGAGTAATCATCGACTTCGGTTAGAAATTCAATCTCAATTACTCCGACGAAAATGAAAGCTATCTGGCTAATTGAGTGGAGTTCAGTTGGTACTGCGATAGACAAAATTGTTAAATTATATCGACGTTGATTTTATTTCTTGAATAATAAATAATATTTCAAAAAAATACAAAAAAAAACATAGTCCATGCTGATTTTCCGATTGAAAATATTCATTTCTCATTTAGATGAACTTCTTTGAAAATTAATGCGTCGTGTCAAGCAAGTACAAAAACCTATATATAAATCCCAATATACCTATACTCAATATATAAATCTGTTTGAAACCTATTTATAATTTTCTTCATTTTTTGAAAAGCCAATTATTATCATATATATATATATATACAATTGTTAACAGTTTCGTATAAGTTAACCGTAAAAGTTCAAAAAGGTGAATTATAAACTGATGTATCATTCACATTATTTTAAATTGGAGTTTGAACACAAAAAATAATACAGTTTTAATTGTCATGCGGTACTGTAGAAAATTCCATTATTAACTTATGATGCGTCATTACGTCTCCAAAGACCACTACACGTCACCAAGATTCTACATATATCTTCTTACGGTCTTGAAGATAATCAGGTACTGGTGAACTTTACCTCTATTCACAACGACAGTGGAATCTGGTTGTAACGAACTGCACGGGACCGAACAAATTCGTTCGTTATAAGGATAGTTCGTTATATCTGAACTTTTGATAAATCATTGTGATTTGTCGTCAACATCCAATTTTATTGGTCGCAAAGAACAATAAAGGGTTTACCTGTAATTTTACTTCAAAAAATTAGTTATTTTTAACTGATAACTCGACAAAGCTACGTAATTGATCTGACATAACCAGGGCTTCACTGCTGCTAGGTATTTCGATGTTCTGATTGTCAGCATCGGCGTCTTCACTTTCTGAATCATCTCCAGTGCTGTAAAGTTCTACTATTTGCGAATCATTTAAAACTGCCGTGGTGGCAACCCGACTGTCCACATTGAGATACGCTTCGATTGTAATTTCATCCGGTAATCCGGAAGTTAAGCGCATTTGATCAAAAACGCCTTCAAACTCAACAGTCGCCATTGTTACATCAGTGCTAATATTTTCAGTAAATGAGTCTGTAGGTTTTATCTGTTCTTTCAGGTCCAAATCCTATTTTTAGACTCTTTTGTAATGTATACGGTAGATCTGCAGGTTCAGTGTAATGTTGTTTCCATCTATGAGGTTCCACACCATATCAGTAATGATAACCATTTGTCATAATGGCAGTTCGCTATATCCGAGTCGTCCATAGTAGTATTTTACCGCTAGGGGCCACGAAAACAAGTTCCTTATTAAGGTAGTTCGCTGTAACCGTGTTCGTTATAAACGGATTCCACTGTATTTTAAAGTGCCTAACTGTGAGGTGTGTTTTTCCATTCCATGAATGTTTTGTTTAGGTATTGTTTTATGGTAGCATATATCCAAAATCGATTTGATTTTCTGATCGATCAGTGTACTGTTTAGCTAGAGGGAATATTGAATAACTCTCAAATGCAATAGCAATGGCAATCTTTTAATGTTCAAATGTTGGGGGATTATGAATATGGTTAAGCTTTGCAAGAATTAAGGTATAAGAAGGAATAGATAGAAATTTTGCACCTTACGCATTTTTGTGTCATAAAATAGGGTACAACTTTTTAGAAAACTAAAAGGAGTTTAAATAAAGCATGTCTATACAATATTTTAATGTTTAAACATTTGAGTTGTTTTTATAATGATCATTGATAATGATAACAAATTTCACTTGTTATGCTTGATAACGCATGTAAATTGAAAACAAAATGGCTCTGAATAAGCGCAGCTGGAAAACAGAAGTAATCTTTAAGTTATATGTACAGTCGAACTTTGTTAAGTGCACAAAATTTTGGTCTAACAAATTTCCTTGTATTTAATTATACGGTAAAATAATGGATAAGTGCACAACTTGGTTAAGTGCATCATTTTGCTGAGGTCCACGGGATTTACTGTTTGCAATATATAGTCCTTAAGTGCACAATAGGCACGTTCCCTGCCGCTTTACGTTTATCATCAGCCATAACAACTTTTGCTACTCAGCAAAGTTTATTGTTTGCTATATGAGAATAAGCACGCGTATCACATGCTTTCCAAGGAATTTACTCACAAAGAAGCTGTCGCAGATCTGGTGACAATTCGGTCATATTTTCACGAAAACAGCATAAATCAGACAAACCTAAACCGAATTGAAGATCAACTAGTAACGCTGGTACCACAAAATATAATTCGAACCTACATTTCCGACTACTTTATTTAATAAAATAAATGAACATTTTTCACATCAAACCTATTTGTAAATGTAAATTTCAATTAATCTTTATAATTCCCAACTTTGGATAAGTGCATGGAAATTCTTGCCAAATTCCATGTGCACTTAACCAAGTTTGACTGTATTTCATTGTCTATTTACTCTACACCAGATCAACCAAGTGAAATTGCAATCAGTTTTGCAGTGTTTGCCCATTAACAATTTCTATTTTACATTGCTTTTTTGTAAATTATATCTAGTTAGTTTGCTTTAAACGCATACAGATTATATTTTTCATTTCATGTTATTAATTTTTATGTTGCTCCTGCGATTACTGACCAGAGGCAAAAAGCAGAATTGGAATTGTAGCAGAGGCGGTGCCTCAGACGAGATTCGTTAGATTACTCTAATTCATTTCATTGTTATGTTCATTGTTGAAAAGGACATTGTTCTTCTTTTTATTGTATTTAAAACGTAAAGATTGGTATTCTGGGCACGCATTGGGTCATTTTATAAGTCGTATATTTATAAGGTATTGTTTATAATGCATTCACAAACTTCTAATTTGGAATATTTATTTAACACGTCATAGAATAAAGTTTGTCGTATAAGATTAAGTTGTCTTGAAGTATTTTTTATAGTGTTAAGGTGTTATTGATGTTGTTAAATTTATTTTAAAATGTCAAATTTCAGAATGGCGCGAAATAGGCACCGTTTTTCGAAGCGTCGCAATGCAGGAGTGTCTTCAAAAGTGAAGAAAGATAATTTTGAAGAAGAAATGCTTGCAAACGTTGATTCACGTGCTGTTATTAATTCACTGAAATGTGGCATAACTATGATGAAAGTACTTGAGCAACGTTTTAACCTTTACAAGAAGATAAGATATGATTTGTTGTTGAAAGCGCATGAAGAGAAACGTCGACTAGCTGTTGAAGGCAAATTACCAGCCATGATTGCAAAGACTCAGCAACTAAATGAAAAGCTTCTTCAAAGGCATGTAATATTAATGCTTTGTTTCTTTTTGTGAAATAACTTATGCATTAGGTTTTGGTATTAATTTTGCTTGTTTACTCTCATTATCGAATAACCGTAATTAATTTTTTTTTGTATTTTATCTTATTTATTCAATGAATTGTCAATTAGGGTTGTGTTGGGAAAAAAAATTAGCAATGGAAAGAGTTATTATTTTTTTTTTCAGAATTAAAGAATTACGGTTTCAACGTGACACAAAGAAGGCTTCTGTGCAGTTAAGTACAAAAGTTAATTTGAGCACAGAATCGGATACTGCGAACGAAGTGAAGCGTATTCACATGCGCATCTTGGAATGCAGCATTGGCTTGAAGATCAAAGCTCTAGATGAAGAATACCTCAATGCTGCAGTGCATGCTGAGCTTCGTGTTCGTCGAGAATTGGATCGTAGCAGTCGACCAAAACCGGTGCCGCTCGACTATGCTGAACGTCCAAATGGTCCACACGTGATGGACAAACGGAAAAAGCCTCTGATGATCGACGGTCCCGTTGTTGTGAATCAGCTGCCGGATGAACGAATCGCGTACATTGCAGAAATGATACGTGGTGCGTTGTTGCGTAAAGATTTAGAAGAAGATTTGAAGGAAGTTTTTAGCTCTGCTTCCTCTGATTCGGAGTGAAGAATAGTTTTAAATTGTACGCAAGGATAGATGATGAATAAATACAAATTGTATGGGTTTTTGCAATTTTTATTTTGTTTTCACAAGAATTAAATATATGTTCTTGTTAACATAAAGGCTTTTCTGAGCAGCCGAGTTATAATATAATGATTGAAATGCAACTTTATGTGATAATTTCCAATAATTACATGTGAAAGAAAAGTTTACGCAAATTTGCGTAAGCTGGTATATAAATGATGAAAATAACTTTTTTAAAACATCTTTGCAAAAGCAAATAGTTATTATGCATGAAGGAAGTTTGGAGCAATTTAATCTTTTGAAAAAAAAACTAATATTTTTATATAGTAATGAGCTTTTCATAGTTGGAACAAACATTTCGTACTTATTTCAACTAATTTCATTGAACAACGAGTAGCTGAAAATGATAAATTTCGTTGTTGAAAAATTTTAACTTTTAATAACTTGTTACACAAATTAGTGAATTTTAATAAAAACTGCTATAATTGCTGCATATCATGTTTGAATATCCGCTAAATATTTTGTACTTAATTATTCTTTTTTACTCTCGCTGCAGCACTTAACTTTGTACTTTGAAATGCAGTTATTACTTTTCAGTTTATGAAGTTGATTAAGCTATTAATTTAGACTTTGATTATTCGATTAGTGTAGAACGTAACATATTCTGTTTGTAAATTTAGACAAATAATAAACAATGCAAAAAACTTTGAAATTTGTTGTTGTTAAATGTTGTTGCTGAACGCATCTCACAGTGGGAGATCTAAACAAACATTTCGTGATGTGCTTTCCAGTTTTTCGCTGTTCCATCTATTCGTGTGTGCTTGTGCTTTGTGTAGTAAAGTTTTAATCTATTTGTCTCTGGTTGTGACGGATATATCGCGCACATGGCAACAGATTCAGAGTGGCAATTCAGTGAAATTGAATTTGCAACTTGATTTAAATACAGTCCACTTTAGCTGCGTAAGCTAGGACTTTATCGTTTACAAACTTTCAATACCTTGTGCAGATGGATTTTTACATAATTATTCTCTTTTGACATGCGATAATATAAGTGAAAAGGTTCAAATTAAAAATCTTTGAAATTCCTGAAAACTATTTAGAGAATATATAATTAGTTATTGAGCATATAGTTTACATTTTCAAAAAAAAATATCAAAGAAGTAAAACCCAGCAATACAGTATACATCTAAAATTGCACAAGTATTTATTTGCACAAACCACTTAAGACTCAGTTTTTGATATTTTTTATGACTGATTTATTGTTGCGTTAAGAAATGGAATATTTTTAAATTTGCGTTTTCATTTCATTCATTTGTAAAGGTCGGGTTTTTGTAAAAGGATTTCCTGTAGCACTTTTTTTGCTTGCAAATTTTATCCGTGAACTTATTTCTTCTATTTCGAATGCTCTGTTTCAATTGTTTGTTGGAATAAAGTGTAATAATGATTTTGATTTGGATTGCAGTTTACCGTCAGTTTTAAAATTTCAAGTAAAATACGACCAGTTGGAAAGAATGAAAGAAAAGTTGAAGCACCAATGTCGTCGCACCCCTGCGGTTAGATTCATTTATGGACGAATGCCTCGCTGTTTGGTTAAGGGGTCGCAGGACATTTATGATGATGCATAATTTGTAATTGACAAATAAAAACAACAGACAGTTAAAATGCACACTGGAAATGGTGTCTGTTCAAATCCACTATGTTGATATTAATTATATTTGTATCTGTATTGGTATTGGTTCATCATTATTTATTCACTAATAAAGCTGATCATACTTTTCTGTTTTTGCTTGTTCTGCTGATCGTCAGAAAGAATGGCAAGAAAAATAAGAAGTAGCATGAGGGGGAAGTATGTGTACAATCTAGCAACAAGTATAAAGATTATACGGAAAGCGAGAGGTTAAAAATTTGATTTCTGTTAAATCATTCTCTGCTGATTAGTGAGATTAATAATTTGTGTTATTCATTGTTTTTTAAGAACAAGTAATATTATTTCAGTCAAATCGTTTTAGTTCATTCTTGTCAAATGTTTGACAAATTGTTTACCTCATATGAAATGCTCCATTTTATCGCTTTCTTAGAGAACCGTTACAATACAATACAATATCACAATACAGTCCAAGAGGCCAGTATAAATTTATTGTCGTCTGTATTTGTTATGTACTTTATTTGGTTTCATTTAGCTAAATCTATCATCAATATTTCATTTTGTTAATTTTGAAAATAAACGCTGAATCAATGATTCTTGTTAATTAGTAGGATGAAAATCATTGTTTTGCAATTTTTAATAATGAAAAACATTTCATATAAACTGAATCCTGAAAGTGAAAAAAAGTTAAGCTAAATTTTCTTTAAATTATTATGTTAAAAATAAAACAAATAAAGAAAATAAGATTAGCCATAATCAATATTTTAGAAACAATAGGAAATGTAAAAATTGTTTTCCTTTTAAAAGCCACAAAACGAGCATCAATATTGACAGTGAACATTTGGACAGTTAGTGTTCAGTATGAGAGTTGTAAATCAATAAAAGCAGCAGCAGCAGCAGTGAATGATAAAAACAATGAAATCAGGGCAACAGCAAAATTGCAGATCGGCTGCAAAAATTTGGCAGATCAGATTTCGGCCAATCAGAGAACTGCCTAACTGAAGAAAGTTTAAATTAATTAGTGCTTCTCAGTTGGTGTGGCAAACAACCGAAGCTAGCAGCTCATGCAGTATATTCAACATATGAGAAGTCTAAATTTTTGCAAATGGTCTGCATCGCGTCTACAAAGATTGTGCACAGTTGACACGCCCTCTGTGCGAAGAAACAGCAACTGCTGCACGAAGCTGACAATAAAGCCCCCACCAATTTACCAACGTGTTCATCAAAGAGAAGCAATAATCCGATTACTTTCACAAATGAAAACATCTAGCCTGTCTGGAGACGCAAACCAAGGTAAAAAACAACACAAATAAAGCTGCATTCAATATCAGTATCAGAACCAGTACAGTTGAAAATGTGAATTGAGAAGTTATTTTATGAAAAAAAAAAAAAGAATTTTATATTGAAAAGTGATACATTTTTAAATAGAAACTAAAAATATCTTATTTTATAAATTTGCAAACAGTAAAATAAACAATTAATAATTTAAACACGATATTTTGTAATAAACTAATAATTTTAGCAATTATTTAAATAACGAGTGATAATTATTGTTTTGAATTTTAATTTTATACGACAATTTGCTTTGTTATTTTCTAGTTTCTAGTTCATCGAAAAAGTCCAAAATTATTCGATTCAATTTAATTGGTTCGATTTTAATTAGAACAGATATGATTACTTTTGATGTTTTGAATTTGAAAGCAAGTTTAATGTCAAATCAATAAGTCGAAAGTCGGTCGCTATGTCATGGAGTTGCAGCAGTTGGCTTATTCGTGAATTGTTTTCCCTTCATTTCAGTTTTTCGTATTCAATCACAAATATGAGTAAAAGGGTTGCATAAATTTTCTAAATATTGTTTTTTTTTTAAATTCTTTTAGGAATGAGCAGCGATGTGTTTAAAGAATTTCAATTTTTGAAAGCAACGCAAAAAGATGTTTCAGAAATCAAATTGTTCCTTTGCCAGGATTTCATTTTTAACGAACCCCTCAACCAAGCGTTAAAGTCAACTGCAGACGAATTGATGCCTTTGTTAACATTTTTAGTTGAATCATCTGTTAAGGATGCATTTTCAATTTTGGTAAAGCATAAAGGCACTTTGGTAGCATGCGTGTTAAATTCTCTTCATACATTGTCGACCAACATGGCAAAAATCCCTGCTGAAACGTTTCCTGAAAAGGCCACTATCATCGGAAATTTCATTAATAAAATGGAAGAGAATAGTTTGCAACGAATTTTAAACAATGACAAGCAATTAAGTTGTAGTTCAACGAAATATCTAGTTGTTGAAGTTATATCCGTTTCCGCTTCAATTGCAGGAAAAGGAATTGCTAAAAAACTTATGAACGATACAGAAGAAATGGCAAGGCAGCATAATTTTAATTTTATTTTAACAATAGCCACTAATATTCGTTCACAGCTTCTTTTTGAAAAAATTGGATACAGCACTATTTATGCATTGCAACACAAAGATTACTTAACTGAAGATGGTAGACAAATTTTTCATTGTCCTGACAATGCAACCATTTGCGCCAAAGGAATGCTAAAGAAAATTTAATTTTTTTTTTCGTTTGCTTTTTTTCGAGTGTTTTTTCAATTAAACCTTGAGTAAAATAATTAATTTTATGCGTGATCGATAATGTATGCTTCATTTTCACGCAGCAAATATAATTGTAAATAAATAAATGTTAAAATGTTTAATAAAAAGCCTCAGCAAAAATTAGTAATAATCGTTGAAATAATTTAAACAATTAATTCTCATATGCATTTACTTCACTGCAATTAATTTAACTGTAGTATTCAAATTCAACAGTATGTATGTTTAAAAAATGATAATATTATCATTGCTGACTTTAAAAGCATACCACAGTACAATCTAGTTAAATACATATTAGTAGCAACGAAAAATTTAATTGCATTTATCACTTTGGCAATACTGATTTTAGAGATTAAGCTGTTCTAATCGTGAGGTGAAAAAAACATTAAAAAATAAATATCTTTAATGATTTTAAAATGAAAATTCTTAAATGAAGAAAAGTTCAACTGAACAATAGGAAAAACGCATGTATTACCCATGATTGAATAATTTTAAGTGCTACTACGCAGCGAATATTTAAAGTACATAGCATAAAGTCGGATAATGCAGAAAGCAAAATTTGCTTATTGCGCATTGAATTGTTGGAAAAATTTGTCAAAAAAGTAATAGTGTGACAAATAAATTTAGTTTAAATGTTTTTCATGCAGTATGAACAAGATTAGTTGAATTTTTACTTAGTCATGTAAATGGCAGCAATTTAGCACATAAATTGCGTTGAGATCAGTTGAGTTGAGATTTTTTGAAATAAAAAATGATGGAAGAAAAAAAATTTTACTTTAAATAATTATTTTATAAACAACCAACATTTGAAAAATGAGACAATAAAAATTTATTATTGTTTACACACGGAGATCTATACTGTAAGTACTAGATTGTCATAATAAAATTACTGTATAATTTTGACGTTTGCGATTGTTGATATTGGTAGTGACTTTGTGTGGCAATGAAGCTGAAAATTGGTATTGCCGGTTGTATGCATGGTAAACTGGAAGACCTTTACGAAGCAGTAAAGTATGCGAAAGATACGAGAGGTGTTGATTTGGATTTGGTGATTTGTTGTGGTGATTTTCAAAGCATTCGAGATGAGCAAGATTTGAAATCGTTGGCAGTTCCACATAAGTATCGTCACATGCTTGATTTTCATAAGTATTATTCTGGTGAATTGAAAGCAGAGGTGTTGACAATTTTTATTGGAGGAAATCATGAATCGTCGAGTTATTTATCAGAACTTCCATACGGTGGATGGGTGGCGCCGAATATATTTTACATGGGACGAGCGAATGTTGTAAATTTCAAAGGTTTACGAATAGCTGGCTTGTCTGGAATTTACAAGTCATACAATTATTTGCGTGGTTATTTTGAAAATGACTTATTCGATGCTGATCAAATGCGTTCCGTTTATCACGTTCGCAATTTAGAAGTGTTTCGATTGAAACAGCTAGTGCAACCGATTGATGTACTTTTGACTCATGATTGGCCTCGTGGAATTGAGCACTTTGGAAATAAGGAAGAATTGTTTGCGAAAAAAAGATTTTTGTTGCAAGATTCTCAGCGAGGAGAACTGGGCAGTTTGCCATCTTACGAACTTTTGGCAATGCTGAAACCGAAATATTGGTTTGCCGCTCACATGCACGTGAAATTTGCTGCTCTTGTACCTCACCAAAATAAATCTTTTACAAAATTTCTTGCTCTGGACAAGTGTCTTCGTGGGCGATCATTTTTTCAAGTAGTGGAAATTGATTCTCCATTGTTGGATATTGATAACGTGAACTGTGAAGCAAAACTCTGCTATGATTTGGAATGGTTGACCGTTTTGAAAAAGACGAACCATTTGCTGAAAATTTCCAAAGAAAAGCATTACATGCCGACTCCGCTGTCCGGGGAACATTATAACTATACACCTTCTGAACAAGAAATGGCCGCATTACGAGAATCGTTGAACAATGATTTGACTGTACGTGAAAAATTTTGCCAACGCTCAACAAACGGAAACGTTTCATTGTCAATAAATTCACAGACGACGGAATTTTGTGCCAGATTTGAAGTTACCGATTTGGTAAAATTGCTTCTCGAAAAGTTGGAAGCAACTTTGTCAAATTATTCGGCACCGAATGCTACTAGCACGTCTTCTTGTGTTGCTGTAACATCATCGGAAGATCTGCCGTCTGCACAAGCAGAAGTTCGTAATTTGCCTCCTTCAGAAAATCCCGATGAGATACCTTTAGATGATATTTTATGAACTTTTTTTTTTTTTATCAATTGCATCTGCTTGCTTTTCAATAAGTTTTTATTAACTTACACTTACTCATATTTACTTTGTTTTTCTGTGAACGATTATTATCGTTTGTTTGTTTTTGTTGATTTATTTATTTTATGTATGATAATAAATTTGTGTTCTCCAACATCTGCATGAGAATGTTTTAAAAAATACTGTAGACTTTTGATTGATAATCAAGTAACTTTGCATTATTATATGTTTACTGTAT
The DNA here is from genome assembly GCA_001447755.1 of Trichinella papuae. Classification (NCBI taxonomy): domain Eukaryota; kingdom Metazoa; phylum Nematoda; class Enoplea; order Trichinellida; family Trichinellidae; genus Trichinella; species Trichinella papuae. The sequence continues at coordinate 23,894 of JYDO01000215.1, read as the reverse complement.
GTATTCAAGTACTATTTTTCCAACACTTAATGAAAGAAAATTTGCCAGATCGTCATTTATTTATTTATTTATTTATTTATATACAGTGTTAAATTTAATTATATGAAAGAAAAAAAAACTTTAAAAAAAAAGAACAACATGTTTTTATTCAAAAGTTTCATGCTCAACAAGCATTTCAGTTTCATGTTCGTTATTGGAAGAAGAATGTAGTTTATTGCGTGGAGTAGTGCGCCGTTTCTTTTTGGCGATAATTTTCAATTTCTGCCTCTTGATCCGACGCTTGGCTGCTTCGACTGGATCTGACAGAACCTGGATCATTTTAAGCAAAAGAGAAAAACATTAGACGTTGGAGATTAGCAAAAAAAAAAAAAAAGAAAAATTGGCAAGCAAATCACCTCCGTAGCTAGTCGTCGTTTTCTTTCCAAACGCTTTGCGGCAGCAAAAGTTTGGCATCTGTTCCATTCAGTTGAAAAAGCGTCCAAGCCGACTCGATTTTGTACAATTTCACAGACGCTTGCTGAGAGTATTTTCAAATTTTCTGAAATCATTTATTATTTCTCATCATATAATGGAAAAAGGAAAAAAAAAGAAGAATACAATAAATCACCACTACCATCATTGTCTGCAATAGTCAGTTCGCGATACAGTGCTGGAAGGAAAGTGTGCAAATTGTTGCGCAATGTTGTGTCATTGCATTGCAAAGCAACCGCAGCAATCCATTTGAAAACAAACGAACGCTGAAGGAAACATTGAATTGAGAATTGAAAAAGAGAAAAAAAAAGAATGTACAACAAAAATTAATAATATATTCACCAGTAAGGATAATTTTGCATTTTTAACCAGCTCCATGCGAGACAATCGAATCAAACGCTTGATCATCCAAGACAAGCAAAACATTTTTTTTGTTCCTGTTCCTTTCAGTAGTTCTCTTTCTGCTTTCTGTTTCGATTGGTCGGATGCGACATTGTAATAATCAGGAGTTTGTTTAGCAATGAAGACCAAATTTTTCACAGACTATAAGTGAAAATGCGAAACAAACAAAACTCGAATACAATCAATACTGAACTGAATGAACAAGAAAATTGCTGCTAAGATAATGGAAAATTTGATGAAAGCTCCTCAACTGTCTATACATGCATACATACATACATACATATAGGCTTACCTGTTCAATCAGTTCTTCATTGTTGTGATGCATTTTCAATTGTTCAAATAATTTTTCACAAAATTCAAACAAAACATTGTTCCAACGATCACTTTCACCAATCGACTTGTCCTGGTGATTATTGCTGTTGACAATGAAAAACAAACAACAGCCAAGAAATTGAGAAGCTGACGTTCGAACCCAAACATGTGGATAGAGAAGTGTTTTCAACAAAATTTCTAAGCATACACATAAATAAATAAATAACTACGTTGTTTGTAAAATTAAAAAATACCGATTAGGGTTTCTCTGAATGGAAGCCATTTGCAAGTGAAGTGATCGCCGTCCAGTGGAACAGCTTTGATTATTTTTTGACACAAATTTAATAAAGCGAACAAAAAATGATCAATGCAACGATCATCAGAAGTGGATTTTTGCAGTGTCATTTTTGTATCACTCTTTTTCTGATCATCATCATCCGCACTGTTTACAGCAGCAGCAGCAGCAGCAGCAGCAGCAGCAGCAGGAAAAGAAAAATGAAGATACTTTTGAAATTGGGAAAAAATCATCTGCATAGCGATGGGCATTTTTTCAATCAATTCTTCCCTGTTTTCGTCGAACAACAACGACAAACACAACGCACCAGTTTGTTTCAATGCAATCTTCAAACGACAATCGTGAGAAAATGCAAATTACAAACGAAATGGAAAAAATATTAAAATAAACAAACTTCATCTTCTCCAAGCCAGTCAAGCGTAACGTTGAACATTTCTGTAAATTTTTCCCTCGAAACCTAAGCAGAATAATAATTTTTAGCTTGTGAATTGAAAATAATAGAAAAAAGAAAATAACAATTCATAATTGATTATTATTCTGTTCTTTTTTGTCATTCACTTTTACCCTGGAAATTAACTTCTTAATCGCCAAAGCGATAATATTTCTGCACCGTTCCGACTGATCAATTTGCAATCGAGCGCTCAAGTGCAAAAACACAACCATATCAATTTTTGGCAATAAATTCTAAATTCAAAAAGAAAACATGTTTAAAATAAAATTCATCATTTTTCTTTTTTTCTCATTTAACTGATTTGGCCATGGATAAAAGCATTTCGAGCATTTCCAAAGCAGACACGCGTCCACTTTCTTCAGCATAATCCAACTGCACACAGTAAAATTCAACAACTTTCACAAATAGCTTTTTGCCCTTCTTCTTGCAGTTGAATTTGAAATAAACTCCAATCGCTTGTCGACATTGAACGCGAACATGCTCCAAGCCGGAAGTTATTGACAAATTTTGCAGCTTGGACAAAATAGCCTCTACCGTACTTGAATAGTGTCGTTTGGCGAATATTGCCTGCAAAAGAATTATACTTTATCAAAATAAATAAATAAATAAATAAATAAATAAACAATCAAACCTTGACCACTGAAAATGCCGTAGCCTGCTTTTGCGTATCGGCCAAATCTTGTTCAGAATAGCGGAGCAAAATGTCCATCTGCTCAGCGTTAACCGCTTTTCCGCCAGTGTAGACGATCACAGCAGTTATCAGCTGAAGAATAGAAACGAAATAAAACAAAACAAAAAATCGCTTTTAGTAAAACTGTGATTAAACATTTTCAAATGAAAATTGTTCTTTTTGCTCACTTTAAAACAATTTCTGAGAACATCTTGAGAATCTCCCCTACAAGCATCGCCCAGGCATGCATAATTTTGCAACAATGTGAACACCGTCTTCACTAACGAGTCGATATTTTTCTCCAACGAAAGCAACGGATACTTGACAATGTTGGTCAAACATCTCAACGCGACATTGATAATCTGCAGAATAATTATTTTAATTTGATTTAGAAAGAGAGAGAGAGAGAGAGTAAGAATAATCAAACGAAAAAAAACATATATATATATATATATAAATACTTTTGGATAGACAGCGTTGAGACAGAGAATCAAATTGTCGACAAATGGATCCAATAAGCTCAACGATTCACTTTCAACCGCTGAAAGCTTGCCGGCACGCAGCAAAGATAGCAGCACATCCAAGGCGAACGAAATCAACAAGTGCATGTTGGTTCTTTTGGAAACTTTCACGGCAAAGCCACGCCTGCCCGGTTGTGGAGGGAATAAAAAACTGTGCACCGGTCTGAGGCTTTTTCCCTTTTCAATCTGCTGATGTCCCTCGCAATCACTTTTGCACAACGCTTGTAGACCATCGTTGAGCACTTCATAACAGAATACCATCAATGTTTCCACGGTCAAGTTTGTATTTTTCGACACACCCAAAGCAAATTGCTTCAAACAGTTTGAAATTTTCTTCAACGTCTCGTGACTTGGACTCTGTTTGAGCACCTGAAATTTGAATGCAAAAATAACAACAACAACAACAACAACAACAACAACAACAACAACAACAAGAAAAAAAACCTCTTTCAAAGGAGTGAGAACATCAAACAAATTATGCTTGCTCACAAAACGACCAATAATTGCGTACGTGTTGAATACTTTCACCGTTTTCGCTTCCCAGACGCTACGCAAAACTTCTTTTACTCGCTTCTCCTCTGCCACTGAACCGAACAATTCTGCATGACAAATCTAACAACACAACGGATAAAAAATTTATTCAAATTGTTCATTTTATTTTTACAAAATGAAATAAGATAATAAAAACATCTGAAATGATACTTCAAGAATATCTCGCAATGAAGCAGCATCCAAAGCATGTTGTAGAAAATTTTCAGCCGTGATAGTCATTTCCAAAAGCACGTGCACCGTATAGCAGAGCACATGCATTTGAAAGCCTCTGTTCAACGTGCCGCGCAATTCTTTCAAAACTACCGCCAAATAGGCACTGCCCAAACTGTTCAACATTGAGCACAACGTTTTCCTAGCCAAATTTCTCACTTCCAACCAACGACTTTTCAACATATTGCACACTTTCAATATAGTGCTTGAATGAGTGAATTGAAAAAAACAACAACAACAACAACATTAACATTAACATCAACATCAACATTAAACAACTTTAATACCTGGAAATGTCAGAGGATGCAATTTGAGCGGGCAACTTGATCAAGAGTTTGATCATTGCCAAAGCGATTGGTACTCGAATCAATTCATCAGTCTCGTTGGACAGTTTCAACTTTCCTGCACGTCGACGATGCATCATTTTGTCGACCTGATGAATCGCCCCGCCGCTGCCAATCAGTAGTGCCGCTTTCAACTTGGGCAAAATTGTTTTCGACAACGACTCGGCAACCTGCCGCCGCCTCTGACTCCACGGCAAGTTCAAATTAAAATGAAACGAATCCAAAATGCTGACCACAATTCTGCAAATATTTTCACCTCTCGTGTTATTATTTTATATTTTTTTTCCAATTCAAATAATTTGATAACAAAACCTGGTGAGTAATTTTTGATTGTTCAAATCAATTTTCAATTTGTGCAAATATTTTCGCAATATACAAGAATAGCTCGTCCAATTTGCCAAACGACAATAACAGCCAATCAAGCGCACACATTCGTCGATCAATGACGGATGCTTGTTATGAAATGCTTCATCCGACAAATATGCATTGATCAGTGGCAAGATGTAAAGGCGAATCTGCTGTGCGCGAATTGTTGTATTCAGATCCGAAGAAGACGGTGAACATTGAAGTTGATCGCAAAGGCGTCGTAAAGCACGTGCACGACGATGCAACTGAAACAAAACAACAAACAAATAACAACAAAGCATGCTTTCTTTTTCAATGGTCAATGGTTGAACAAATTTTCACCTGAATGTGACGTATATTTTCGAAAAAATCCAATTCTAAATCCAAATTGTCAACCAATTGAAGCAATGGTTTGAGTTGATCATGAACAATTGCAAATTTCAAAACGCAGCTCCTCAAAATGCCAACAAAACTGTTGCGTATAATCTGAAATAATTAATAATAATAGTTTTCACAGCACAACACAATCAATTTATAATTTTTCAAATGAATAAATAAAAAAAAACATTCACGTACGTCGTTTTTGTTTTTCAAAGCGTTCCTCAAATATGGCAATACAGAGTTGTTCAAAATCGAATTCCACTCATCTTGATCAAGTCTAGTGGACATGCAGTGAAAACACTGCTCCGCCGTGTGCGTTGCATTATTTCGCAAAGAAAGATCTTCAACCTTGAAAATGAAAAAAATTTCCATCAGAATGTGGAAAATTGAAATTTCAATAATCTCAATAAATAAATAAATAAATAAATAAATAAATAAATAAATAAATAAATATATATATATATATATATGTTTTACCAGTTCAATGAAATGAAAACAATTGTACAAAAGAACAATCAACGTAGGCTTCAACGCTCTTTTCGAAACTTCGTATATAAAATTATTCGCCTGTTGATGAGCAGCAAGTCGACGATCATAATCCAATTCTTCAAATTGACGTTTGTTCCACGAGTTCAACTAGAAAAAAATGAATTTTCTTTTTTTTTTCTTTTTTTTTGCTTTTGCATGCCAACTAACCTCATTTATAATTTGGCACAATTTTTCATATTCTGCGTCGTCTGCTACAATTACATTGAAAACTTCTTGCAAATACGTTCGAACTGATCTCTGCCGCACGGTAGCGTACAAATTGACAACATAACTAAAAAATTTTTGAAAACAATATTCGTTTCAATTCTGTACATATTCATCATATATTGACAACATTAAACTTACTCCAAATATTGCAACGTATCGTCGGAATGTTTGAGCAATCGTAACAAAGCACTGAGAAGAATCAGTTGAACTTCCTCCTCCTGCAATGAAAAAAAAAGAAAAATGAACAAATTTACTCTCTGTCGCAACTTGTTGCTGCTGCAATTCTGTATACTAACTACTTGGCCGTCAACTGCTCTGAATTGAAGCTGTTCGAACAGAGACGTTATTAAAGATGATGCACACGCACTGGCAACGTTCAGCCGATCGCACAGTCGACAAAGAATGTCCAATTTACGTTCGTCAATCGGCCGGCGATGTTCACTCCTGTCCACATCCTCTTTACAATAAGCGATTATTACTTTGGCGTATTTTTCGACGAAATGATCCGGTTGACGGTGTTGGCCATCGACAACGTGCCAGTGTTTTTGGACAAAATTGCCAATTGGACAATTTGTCCATTGGGATGGTGCTGCTGGTGCTGGTAGTGGTGGTGGTGATTTCGAGTCAGCGGCCAATTTCAACAGACCGTCGACCAGGTCGATTGCGCAGCGATGAACCGCCGCCGGCGCTTTGACGTTACCCAACGCGGAAAGCAAGCAGTCCACCGGCGAACGGTCACACAACTGGGAACAATAGAGCAACGGCCAGAGCAGTTCCGATTCACTCCAGACGACGAACAACTTGCACAGACAGCTGGCAATCGCGTCGCCTCGGACGTTGTCCACCAACGCTGGCCAGACGACCAATTTGAACAACAACTGAAGTTCAACGTTCAAAAATGGATATTCTCCGAATTTGGTGAAAAATTTCACAAAAAATTTCTGCAATTGTTTGCGGATTTTTTTCCCACGCTTCCGCCGGACGTGATCTTCTCTCATTTGATTCACATTGTCATTTTCTTGACCGTCGTCGTCATTGTCACCAGTCAATTGAATCCAATTGACGATTGCTTGCAGAATCAACGCTGCGTGGAAAATTTGACGCTGGCATTTCTCATCCATACGATCGGCCACCACGTTTTCCATCGTCTGGTTCAAAAATTCAACAATCTCGCTCAAAATTCCGTGGCGCAGGTCGGCCGCAGTTCGACCTTCAAAAACACTGTCCAAAGCTTGTATTGTTCGCTCAACGTTGCAGTGTTGCATATGGCAGCCAATTGGCGAGATCACCATGCCCAAAAACTCGCTCAGCTCGTCGCTGTTGCAATAGGCGAGAAAGGCGAACAGCTGAGACAAGTGGCGCAAATCTGCAGAACCCTTGCTCCTCCGCAGCAAACCGTAGACAAGATTCAACAACACCGTCGCCAAGCGTCGCCGACGTCCCGCTTCTTCCACAGCCAGCTGGTCGAAATGATAAGCCAAGTTGATGAGTTTGTCGCGAAAATTGTCGCCAGTCAACAAGCAGCTCAAATGCGGCCGGTACGTTTCCAAATCGTCATCTATGATGCCGAGCATGCAGTTCAACGCCGCCGTCTGCACCTCGCGTTTCGTCTGCCTCAACAGACGCGTGCACACTGACTGCAGTCCAACGAACAGCTGTCGGTGATTTTTCGACAATTTAAACAAGGTATTCAAAGCCGCTACTGCCGTTTTCACTTGCAACTTCATACCTGCTGCATCCGTTTGCCTTTTGGTCGTCGTCACACCACCTTCATCATTGTCACAGGGCAAATCTACCCTGCTGTTGTCAAACCAAATCGTATTCGTGTCGTTGAACTGATACTCAGCGTTGAACCAGCTCAACGCTGAATCGGCGATCCGTTTGGCTTGACCAGACGGTGCGGGACTGGATGTTGCCAATTTTTCCAACGCAAGCCACACCAAATGACGAAAATTGACAAAATCCTCTCTACTGTTCTCTTGTCCAACCAGACGGTCACTGATCGCCACGGACAAAACGTCGTCCTTGAACTGCAGACTGTCCACATTCGAACACTGTTCACTGGTATTATTGTTGGCCAAATTGGCCGTGCCGAACTGCAACGCCTCGACCAAAACGGTCCAACACTGGTCCGCGTCGTTGGCCATTTGCAGCATTGTTGTTTCGATTGCTTCGATCACATGATTCCAGAGCAAAGACAAATTGACGTGAAATTGCCCAACTAGGAAACGCAAAACCAATACCGTCAACGACCAATTGCGCAAAACTTTCTTCTTCTTCTCAGAAGCGCTTTTGCACAGTGAGCAAATTTTCATATAAACTAACAAACGCTGACGGTACTGGTGAATCGTGGCCGGCACGCTTTCCGCTTCTAAACACAAATCTGCAAAATCGACACCAACCTGAAAAAAAAAGATAATATGAAACAACAAAAAAAATTTTTTTTTTTTTTAATTTTAAATTTTACCCAACATCTGCTGAGTGTGCACAAATGACGCAGCAAACGCAATGACAAAACGCGCGTTCCAACATCCGACAGCCACAAATTTGAAATAGCGGCTCGACAAGCTGATTCAATCACCTCCAATTGCAGGTCGAAATTTGACAATCGATCATTCAAATATTCAACACAGCTAACTGTGGCCTCGAGATAAAACGTCACTCCAGTGCCAGTGCTGAAAATTACAATAACGATATGAAACAAACAAACAAACAAACAGAAAAGAAAAATATTACTGCAAATTTGCCAACATGCGTTCTGCGAGGCAAATGACAATTTCGCTCAATTTGGCAGACTCTTTGACCTGATGTACAGCTTTGAAAAGGCAACGCAACGCTAAACTGTACTCTTTGCCAACAACCAGAGACGAGAGGGCAAGGCTTGTGGTAACGTTAGCCAGTGCAACGTGCTCGTCGCGATCCATCGTCACCATTGGATAGATTAAGGCGGCGCAGATCAAATAGGGCAACAAAATTTCAATCTGACCCTTGTCCTTGTCCCACCCAGCCAAAGCAAGCTGTTCAGAAAATTTGCTAAATATCAAATCTAACAAATTGACAATTCTTCCTTTCTGCAACGGAGTGAAGAGTCTTCTCGCTGCCACTGGCCACTGCCCATTTACAACTGCATACGCTTCGGCCAATGATGACATTTTACACAAGCTAGCCAACAGACGGCAATTTTTGAAAATTTCATTCTCAATCAAATACCGATCCATGTACGAAGCAAAAAATCTGATAATTCTACACTGGTATACTTCAACTGCGAACAAACTGTCCGGCATAATCAGAACAGCATGCTCGAACTGTGCACCCACGTCAACCAGCAAATTTAAAAAATCACCCAAAATTGTGCACTTGATGCGCACGTCAGGCGATTGGAAAATTCTCCTGCCGAGATTAATGAACGAGTTGAAAATTTTCCACTCTAAAGTACCACCGTTTCCACTGATTAACTGCATTAGCCAATTTTTTACAATTTTTTCCTTTGTCTCAAAAGGTACTAAACAGCCCTGCTTCATTTCTATCCAAACAGATGTCAAATCCATCAGATAAGCAACTTTGAAATCCAAAGCTGCGCTATCGTTCCGCAGTTTGTTAAAAAAGCAATCGCCTTCATCTAGTATACAGTCGAAAATGGTTGCAGCCGTATCAACAACGGCATGTTGGACCAAAGCGATGTTCACTTGACAAAGCAAAGCAAAAGCCGTTTCTTTCAAAGAAGAAATATGAACAAACGACAACAACGTTTGCATCATCTTAAATAATACAAATATTTTTATTATTTAAAAAAATAAAAGAAAAAGAAGAATTTCTGTCAAAGGAAAATAATATAAAATAATAAATAAAATCCATTTATTAACCGCCCAAAAGTTTTAAATCTCTCTCTCTCTCTCTCTCTCTCTCTCTCTCTCTCTCTCTCTCTCTCTCTCTTCTTATCTCTGTATATATACATACATACATGGGTAACATGTACATTTCGCACCTTTTTTGCTTTACCGTGAAAACTGTTCTGTGGACCAATGATGCATTGAATGAACAGTTCCGCCATTCCAAGAAGCAAAGTATTGTCCTCACCAATTTTTCTCAAGCAATATTCAACAATATCACCAAAATCGGCAGCCTGAATTTTAAATGATAAATAAATTTCATTTTCAAATAAAAAAAATGTTACCTTTCGAATAAAGAATACAAGAGCTTCGGCAGAAAAACGACGAATGTATTCTTTTGTATGAGATAATAAGTGTTGAAAATGTCTTCAAAAAATACAAAGAATTTTAAACATATCTATTTGATCACAAAACGTCTCAAATCATACTGAAAAACATCTCTTGAATTATGGATCATCCTGCGCCAAGAAAATTTCAGCAAATAAGCAAGGGTTGAAAAACACGCTTCCAAAACATCAGGATCGTTGTAGACTGACAAAATATCACAAATGATCTCAAAAATTTCCCAAAAATGTGGCTGAAACTCATCGTGCAAATCTCGGCAAACAGCTATGCACAGTCTTAAAAAATAATTTAAAGCAAAGTTTTGGAAACTGTTCATTCTTACTCTAAAAGTGATGAAATGTTGTTGAGATTTTTTTCTAGCAAATGCTTTTTTAGTTTTCGCAAAATTTCATCTTTGTGGAAAATCAACAACGGATAAGTATTAATTGCTAATGTTGAAATGTCTTGCAAAAAATCACCTGAAAATTTATTGTATGAAAACTTCAATCACGCCTTTTTGAAGAATAATTTACTGAATTCCTTTGAATAGTTCAACTCTGATTGTTTAGCCAAAGTTTGAGCAAAAAAAGTTTCCTCGTCATCAGGTGCTGTTTCAAATGATCTGCATTGCCGAGTTATATCGACATGAATATTTTTTATTCTTTCATTAAAACCAATAAACTAAAAATAAAGAGTATTAACTGTATAAATTTCAAAAACAAAAACCAAAAAAAACAATACAACAATTTTCTGAAAAACAATACAAATGTCTTACATTTTATGATAATAAACATTAAGATAACAATTCATAACTTACTCGAAATTTGTTTTCACTTTTATGGTGTTTCATGATTTAGACATTGCAAATAAATAACTTTTTCTAATGCACAGTAATAGCTTAATCAACAACAGTGCAATAATTACAGTATGAAAAAGTCAAGTTTGAACACGATTCATAATTAAGAAAAACTTTATCTCAGTTTTATCTTATTTTATCACAATCACATAAAATTCATAACACTTTTTTGCAGTATTTTCGACAAATATTTGCTCAAGTTTATTTGCCCACTAAATTGTGTTTATTTTTCAAGCTTTCAAGTTTATTTTAACTTTGATTCTTCAACAACAACAATTTTCTATTTAAGGAAAGTTAAAAAAGTTACATTTTTTACGTGAATTGTGAAATTTCCTTTTGTACAAGCTGACTACTGTGTTTATATCTTCCTTCTTAATAGGCCGTCTTGCATATGAGCAAAGTTGATCTGCCGACGGATAAAAGTAGGGCAAAGCTAACTTGAAGGCATCAATCAGAACTGAGCAATTACATTGCGCATCAGGCCATGAATGCCCGCAAGCAGTGGTATTCGCTGTCATTGAAGTTAAAGCGTTACAAATTACAATTTTATTTTACACTAGTTATTATGCTATTGATTTTATCTTTACTCTTAATTACATAACTTAAACAAAAACTCGAATTGTCATAAATAGTTTATACATACTGTATTGTTGTGAAATCAAAAAATTGTAACGTCCTGAGTTACGGTAGACCTTTGTCGATCATACAAACGAAGCATATCTCTGGTTCTCAACTTTTATTCACGCACACAAATAGGAAAAACGCACCACAATCGATCACTCTATCCATATATATATATATATATATATATATATATATTAGAAGTTTTGCTGCTAGGTAGAGGCCGTTTTCCTTTTGATTATGATCGTACCGTTACAAAAATTTTAATTGTTATCAAACATGAATTTACTGTATTACTGTAAAATTTTATTAATACATCGTTGTTAATTTATTTTATATTTCCAACTCATGATGGGAGAAAATGAAGAATTTTTAGATATGTATCACAGTTTTACGAGTAAAAAACTGCTAGTTGTTGGTGCTGGAGGTATCGGATGCGAACTTTTAAAAACGCTTGTATTAAGTGGATTTGCAGATATTGAAGTGGTAAGTTTGAATTCCCTGCTTATGCTTATTAATAATATTGAATAGTACTTGTTGAAAATTAACCATTATGGGTGAATAATATCATATAATCTGTTTTTTAATTTAATTTGATATAATTAATTCTTTTATTAACATGCATGTTCGGATGCATTTCATGGAATTGACTGTCATTTGATAAACTGTTAAAATTGTGTCTTTGTTCATTTACTTATACATACTGTTTTAGATTGATATGGATACCATCGAGGTAACAAATTTGAATCGACAGTTTTTGTTTCGTAAAGAGCACGTCGGTTTATCAAAAGCTAAAGTGAGAAAGTGTAAACTTTAGTGCTGATAATGCTGATGTTAAATTTTGAACATAGGTGGCCGTAGAAAGTGTTTCTATTTTGAATCCAAACGTGAAATTGGTATATTACTGTAAACCTATTCAAAGGTATTTTTTCTTTTGTGCAACGAAGGGGAACCATTTTAATTGAATTTGAATTTTTTAGTCGAGAATTCAATGTGAATTATTTTAAAAAATTTACTGCAGTTTTGAATTGCTTGGACAATATTGGTAAAAGTTTCAAACGAAATTTATTCATGTTATATTTCATATCTTCCTTTTTTAAATTTAGAAGCCAGGTCTCATGTCAATCGCATGTGTTTGATTTGTCATCTTCCATTGATTGACGGCGGATCTTTGGGCCGAAAAGGACAAGTTGACGTGATAATACGGGTTAGTTAATACATTTTCGGTCGTTGTAAAATTCGGATTTTTTTTTCTAAAGAATATTTTCAGTTCACTAAATCTAAATTTTTTATGTAGAGTAAAAAATATAATTTGATTGCATTATTATTTGTTATTGATTGTGATACTTTAAAAAATTTTTTAAATTACGAATGAAAATAATGATTTTCTTTTTAATTGTTGAAGTTTCGAATGCGCATTTATTAATCTTATATTGATGCATTTTACAGTTATTTCATTTCTTGCTGTTTTATTTTCTATTTTATTAACTGTTTATTCTGTAGAATATTACCGAATGTTTCGACTGTCACAAGCACTCGCCATCGCATGACTATCCAAGTTGTACTATTCGTAATACTCCTACGGAGCCTGCTCATTGCGTTATTTGGGCACAGCATTTGTTCAAGTATGCAATTGTTTTTATGTTTTAAATACACATATAGTTTTATCTGCTTTTTAGCCAACTGTTTGGAGAGATCAATTCAGATCAAGATGTGTCACCAGAGAGTTTAGTAACTGGTGAAGAGTTTGAAGCAACTCCACAAGTTAAACCTCTTACCAACGTTATCAGTTTGCAGGATTTGGCTAAGAATCATAATTATGATCCTGAAGTTATAATCAAAAAAGTTTGTTAGAATTTTTTTCTTTTAGTTTATAAATTATTTTTTACGAATTAGGCAACTTTTAATTACTAACATGTAGTTACGAAATAAATTTAAAAAATCAAACGACGAATTTTATTTAGCTCTTTGTTAACGATATCGAATATCTTCGCACTATGGAAAAATTATGGGAAGATCGCCAGCCGCCCACTCCGTTAAATTTGCGATGGTTTCGTATTGGACTTGATGGTATTTTCCGTTTTTTTCGTAATTAATGTTGAACATGAAACTTATTATATTTTTGAAGAAAACTTGCAAGGGACAGATGAAAAGGACTGGGAATCACGCGATCAAAATGTTTGGACTTTGAAAGAATGTTTTAAGGTGGCAGTATCTTGCTTAGCACAACTTAAAGAAAGAGCTAAGAATGCTCCTTTGATTTGGCAAAAGGTAAAAAGAATATAACAGACTGTATCTTTTGCACTGCAGTTGGTGTGCATTAAGGATGATCCGGTATGCGTGGATTTTGTGACTGCATTTACGAATTTTCGTTGTCATGTTTTTAATATTGAGAAGATACCTCGTTTTGAAGCTGAAAGTAAGACTTATTTTTTTTTAAATAATTTTCAAATTTTCAAATCATAACATTTTCTGATTCATTTTGTCACAGCAATTGCCGGTCGGGTTGTGCCAGCTATTGTGAGTACAAATGCAGTGGTAGCTGGATTGATGGTTTTGAAATTGTACGCAGTTTTGGAGCGACGGAAAGATTTCTACGGATCAGTAAGAATCATTATTGCATTTTAATTTTTAATGTAAATAATCAATGGAAATAAATCTTTCATAAAAAATGTGAATACAAAGTAAATCTGCTTTATTTATTTAAGGTTGCCATTTCTTCCCAAGAAGGTATGCCTCGATTTTTGTCCATCGCTCCATCAACTGAAATAACTGGATGTGAATATTGTGTTGCTGTTAAGGAGGTGCACATGCAACGATTCTGTATTAAATCTTTATTGATATATATCTATACAATTATGTATTTAAGGTGGAAGTTTCCTTGAACGTGTCGACCTTTACAGTTGAAAATTTGGGAAAGGTATTGCAATGCATTGCTTTTCTCAAGCATTGTTGAACTTACTGATAAAAAAGAGAATTTTGTGACAAATTTGATTTTTTTAATTGCTTGTTTATTTATTTTATTCTCTGTTATTCTATTTTATTTTATTGTTTTTTTGTAGATTGCAAAAGAATTGTCCGTGATGAAACCTGAAATCATGCTGGAAGTTGCGTCTCCTCGACTTCTTTTTGCGCATGATTTCAAATGTAGCTGTTTGTATTTGTTAGCTTATAGTTATTTATAAAAGCTTATAATAATAATAATAATTATTATTATTGTGATAGTATCTGCAGAAGAAGGAAAGAAAACACTTTCTGAAATTTCTGTGAAACACGGATCACTTCTCCGTTGCGAAGATGGCGCAACATTTTCAGACATTCGTATAATTATTTCCGATTGGTATTTTTGTTAGTTTTGTTCTTTTATGTTTTTGCTGATTATTTAGTTTTAGCCCGGAGATTTACGACAGCGAGTATTTTATAAATAATTTTAGTGGTCTCGATTCTCAATGAGATGGCTTACTCTGAAATTGTGATGAACATTTTATATTTAGAGAAAATTGCAGAAGAAATCTTTTCATAAAGGTGTTGGTGGGAAGTAATGTTGTCATTTATAGAGTGTTAAGCTTTATACATAAATCTTGCGTGATTATTGTATCGTACTGTGTATTTGAATTGTAGTTCAAATAAATAAATAAAATTTCTTTATACAATGTCATTGTAATTTACTGAAATATAATACTATCAATGCAAATGTATTTTTTAAGTATATATGTTACGCCTAATGTTGAAAATTGCCTATTATTGATAATAGGCAAGCGTTTTGCCTATTATTGATAATAGACAGCAGCCTTTGCTATTATTGATAATAGGCAAAAAACATTGCCTATTATTGATAATAAGCAAGCGTTTTGCCTATTATTGATAATAGGCAATAAGCATTTGCCTAATATTGAAAAAACGGCTTATGAGTCACGCTGTATGTTGAAATGCTTTTATTAACCCTTTAGTGACTGAATTGTGATCTAGTTGAAGTGAATATTTAATTTTGCAGATACAGTCCTTGAGAGTTAGTTAAGATATAAATGAAAAATCATTATGAAAAAATAATTTGGAAGTTGTTTTTTATCGTGTATTCATTTGGGAACATTGAACACTGCAGAGTCTTCATGAAAACAGTATACGTTGTTTACTTCTAAAATTCATCACTCTTGAATGGTAAACATAATGGCAACAACAGTTACACAATACTATTATGATATTGAGCTACTGATGGCATATTGGAAAACATATCTGTTGAAGTTAAAATTTTTTTATTTCAATGGGCATTTGACATCGCCGTGTTTAACGAAAATATTGGCGCCATTTGCGAATAAATTCAAACTGTTGGCAGCACATTCCAAATTTTGCAGACATTTTTCTGACTTCACAGCGAGATCAAATGATTACTGACATTTTGCGAATCCAGCCAGATGGTCCAAAATCTGTCCGTGATTATAATTTAAAAAATCGGTGTAAAGCTTTAAAAATCGGCAAGGAAAATAAATATAATCTGATTGGACAAGTATGATGAAATAAGATGCATCGCCTCTACTGAAGAAATGTTTGATGCTGTCAATGCTACTCATCAAAAGATTGCTCATGATGGAGGAAAAACATTTCTAGAAGCGCAGAATAAATGGACCAACGTCACACCAGAACCGTGCCAATCGTTTTTTACGTTTTGTGTAGAATGCCATAAGAAGAGAGTGAGAAAGCTTCCAAAAAGCCTAGTTGTTAAACCACTGGTTAGTACAAATTTGATGTCACGAGCCCAGGTGGACTTGATATAGGTCAGAATACTACACTCAGAGTGCCAGATGTGAACCGTGGTCCTGTGGATCTGAAAAATTTCCTGGTAGTCATCATGACGGAATGCGAAGGACTGTACACTGTTGGCTACAGAGAAGGAAAATTGGCATATAACTTTACAGCTGCAGATTTACAAGTGATATCAGAAAAGTTACTATCAATTGATGAAGTACCTGACGACGAAATTCTTCTTAGAACTGCAGTAACTAAAGCTACGGGCGGACAAGGATATGTTAAGTGCATGTGCCTATCCGACTGCTCATCTGGTCGATGCAGTTGCAGCAGAAAAAGAGTATTATGCAATTCTCGTTGTCACCCCGGGAAGTCATGCAATAAATACAAATAATAAATACAAATATCATTAATAAAAGCATTTCAACATACAGCGTGACTCATAAGCCGTTTTTTTCAATATTAGGCAAACGCTTATTGTCTATTATCAATAATAGGCAAAACGCTTGCCTATTATCAATAATAGGCAATTTTCAACATTAGGCGTAACATATATAATTAGAATTGATAAAAAATAATTATATAACATTGCATCAACACAAAGTGTAAAATGAAGGACTTTTTATGCTTGTCATGCTAGAAAATTTACAAAACAAATCTAATTTTGCGAAGCTTAATAAGGGTCATATTTTTAAGAAAAATATACTAGCTTAAAAGCTGAAAATAACAAAGCACCTACAATATAGGTGACTAAGTTAAACTTTTTAAGTTACTAACAAATTATAATGATCAGATATTATAAAAACTGGAAATGCATTGTTGAACATATATAGGTCATATTGCTAAACTCTTATGGTTTAAAATGCATTATCATGGTAAAGAATGTAAATTATCAATAAACTTGACCTGAAAACACAGAAATTGCAACAATAACAGATTGTAAGCTGCTCCTTATAAATATTATTCTGCAAAATCATTTGGTGCAATACCTTTTGATTATGCTTTTCTGATAAATGCTTTAAAACTTTTCACATTGCATAACAAATTTCCACTAAGAAACTAGTTTACAAAAATTATTCTGACGTGCAATTTTCAATTAGCCTTATGCTTGATTAATTGTTGCATTAAAATAAATATATATTTTTTTTTTTTAAATAAATTACTTGTTCACAGGAGTAGTAAAACCAATAGAAACCACGTGAGTTTTGGGTAAAGCGCGCAAACGCGCGGCAGATTGAGCAACATCGTCATAACTGATGCCATCAGAAAGTACAAATATGATCAATGGAATGCCAGGGCGTCGATTTTTAACAACACCTTCGGCAAATTGCAGTGCTTTACCTAGGAAAGTAGTTCCAGCAAAGAATGGCAATTCTAAAATGATACAAAAAAATGAAAATGATAAATATCATTAAATTTATATTGTTAAATATTTTCTTGCCATCCACAGCTTTTAAAAGTTTGTTTTTATCAGTGTATTCATCAAAATTCCACTGCAACTTTTGCATATCTTCACTACTGAATTCGATCAGTGCAACACGATGGGCCGTTGGCCGTATCGTCAACGCGCTAACAGCTTCTCTGATAAAAGCTTTTTCTAAATTTATGTCATCACTCACGCTCCCTGAAGCGTCGAGAACAAACAAAATATCAGCAGCACAATCTAAAAATTTCCATATTAGATACTTGTGTTTTATCTTCTGCTTCTAAAATTGTACCTTCATGTTTATCAGCAACTGCTTCAGTTTCACACTTGTCATGTACTAAAGCAGCGAAATAATTTTCAACTTCAGAAATATTCTGTCGGGTAAAAATAGTTCCTTGGGCACCGGCGTATTCATGTAGCTCAGGTATGTACAAATCTTCTGCTATAGCTATTACAATAACTTTTGCACCTGTATCATGCAAGCTGTCGGCTACTTTGACTAAGTCAGTCCATTTGTTAAATGAATGACCGTCAGTTATTAAAACGAAAACTTTGTCCACTCCTGGTCTACCATATCGAAGCTGTTCAACGCCAATTTTTACTGCATCTGCTGTCAAAGTATATGCTCCAATATGCTTCAAGCTTTGAAATTTTGAAATCACTTCATCAGTTGACTGAGGTGATTGAAGCGGAAGCAGTGTACTCACATGACGACTGTATTCAATTAAACCCACTAAGCCTGCATTCGGTCTGAATGACATCCTTTTCACCATACCGATGACAACTTCTTTTTGGTGTTCAAATGTTTTTTTAATGCTCTGAGAACTGTCAAACACAAAGACAACGTCTACTGGGTGAGGCTTACAGTTTACATCTATAAAATGTACTATTATGAGTAAATTTAAAAATTAATATAAAGATTGTTTTAAATCAATATTTTTTTTATTTTATTAAGTTATAAAGCTACAATTATTTTACTTTACTAATGTTTTTTTGTGTTGGAAATGTGAAATGCATCTGCATTACAAAGCCAAACATGTGGCAAAAGCAGTTACATTTTTTTTAGCAAATCAACATTATTTATTGTGAAACAGTTCGTCCAAACCAAATTGTTTCAACAATTATTTAAAAAAACTTTTACAGTATTTAGATAATTACATATAATTTTCCAATGAGATTTTGCAAATAGAAGTTCTGCATTGCATCTGGCGTTGTAACCAATGCTCAAGTGTGCAAACCTATTTTGATTAAACATTGCTTTGCTTCAAAATGTATAATAAGGGAGTATTTAAAAGAAAACCAGCATTTGATTTTAAGTTCTTAATTTGAATCATTAAGCAGTTTCATAATTAAGAAAGTTTTGCGTTTGTTAGATAAGTAAAAATAAATGAAATTTATTACATATAAATCTAGATTGCGTGATTGAAATTGACGGAATAATTACAACGCAAATTTTCAACGAAAAGTTTTAGAAGATCTGTCTCTTGTCTCTGATCATAATTGTAAATAAATTTTTAGCGTAAAAGTAAAGGGAAGATCATGTTTTTATACAGATTCATTATTTTGCTGTCAAAGCAGTTTTATCTGTAAAAAAAGTAAAATTAATTTGCTTGCAGTTTTATAATCCACAAAACACTGATTTAAAATTTTTGAAAAACGTTTAAAGTTAAAGATGCTCTCCAGAGTAAAGTATTTTCATTATATATGCAATTGCTTGAGTTCAAAATATATACAGTTGTTGCTCCTGTTAAAATACTTGCCATTTTAAGAACTCAAATAAGCATGATTCTATATTAGTAATATGGAAGAGACACTTTTAAATAATTTAAACATACTTCATACTCTAAAAAGGCAATCGTCGTTAAAATAATAATGTTAAGTTTTTTTAATATTTTATACATTCTCATATGTAAGCATACAAGTTATTACAGCAGTAAATAGCTGCATAAATTTTACGTTCAGTGCTGATCAAAAATTATGATGGTTGGATGGTTCTTAGCGAAAATTATTTATTCATGTATGCATTTTACAGGAAAAGTTTTGCTTGAATGAAAAATTATGTTTGTCGGTTTCTTATGAATGACATTTACATGACAGAATTTTAATAAACTGACAAATCGTGATATGTGATACGTCACAAGTGCAGCACTTACCGTGTTGGTAATATTCTTTCTGGGCTATGATAGGTAAAACCAGAACGAACTAAAATAGAACAAAATTCAGTGCATTTTAAGTTTCTCAGTTACGTAATAGAAGTAGATAGCTTAGAACTACTATCTACATTATAATAATATTGAGTAAAAATTTGAAATGATGAAAAAATGTTACAACATTCAATGATGATCAAATAAATGTTTTATTATTTTTTCATCATTTACTAATATGGTGCAAAATTTAAAGTTAAATAGTTTTTTCATTTTATTGGAAAGCTAATTTTCACAAAGTCATTATTTAACTCGTTCATTCTTTAACTCATTTTAAATAATCTACATGAATCTTGCAAGTTAGTACTGTATTTCACTGAATGTTCCTAAAAATAAAGAAAGTAAGATGAAACAACACAATAAATATCCATAAAACTGAACAAAGTTCATTATCATATTTTGCAAGCATATAAATTATTAACTAATGTATTTTGATTTTTTAAAATAATTCTTTAAGAATTTTTTCTAGAAAACAGATCAAAATCGGTAAAATAATGTTAGTACATTGATTGCTCAACATTGTCAACATTTCAAAGTAAACATTACGTGATTTTGATTTTTTCATATAGATTCCATGATAATGCTTGTTTAAAGTTTGCTAACTCATTTTATGTCAACAATACGCAACATGCAGTGGAAGCAGGTTAATAAATTATGAGAAAATGAAAAAATACACATGAAATAAATATTGTATAATTTAATTTCACAGGATGAAAAATGTATTACAATAAATACTGTTTTAATAACATTGTTAAAGATTGCGCTCATTGCAAACATTGAATTATACTAAAATGAAAGCGGTGGTCCATGTTTTGCGTTTTAAAGCATAAATTAAAAATTATTAAAATGAAAATTGAAGAATAGAATAGATATGAAAGGTTAAACTAATTCTGTCATATATCTTTGGCAATCCATGATCAAACATGAAAGTTTAGGAATCAGAAACCATAATGAAGAAATTTAATATGAAAAATAGAATGACCAACTTACAAGTAAAAAAATAGTTATATGGAATGCCATAATATTAGAGTAGAAAGAACGATTGGTGATGTATAGCATAAAGCATTAAACTGAAAATGATGAACTCGATTATTCGTCACAGAGAAGTTTAAATGCTACTTTTATATCAAGCAATATGCAGTGTGAAGAAGGTAAATGAAAAATACAGTGCTATATGCTTTATATAACATAAGGTTATACAAGTAGGACAATCCAAACGTTGCAAGAGTTTCCGATCAATGATCGGCTGCTATGATCAATCATAAAAGCTGAAGGGCGTGTTGACAGTGATGCGCTTGAATGTGAATTTTCATCTTTCAGTAGTGAAACCGATTTTTGGCTCTGTGTAACTTCACTGAAGGCAAACAACATCGAAAGCGTACACTTGTCTACACAATAGACCGGTTCCCTCTTCTGCAATAGCTTGCTAGCAAACCATGACCAAGCAGTATACTGTGTGCATCATGCTATCTGATAGATAACTAACAAATGTTGGTCGTTTATTGCCATGTTAAAGTTTTGACCTCTTTTTCATTTTATCATTTAAACAACTGCTTTTATTTACTATTTCTTTGTTTATTGCTTAATCACATTTATTATTATTTCTTTTTTTATATTTATGTATGCCAATGAGAAAAGTAAAACTATTTTTTTTGAAGTCATAAAATATGCTTGGAATTGGGTGACTTAAAAACACTGGTTATTAAAAAATAAGTTTGTATATATAAGCATTTTTTCAACACTTTATTTCCGTATGTAGAAACTGAAGAAAAGAAAAAATTTTTTAATAAATCAATAAATGTTACGCATGGACAGAATGATGTGCATGTAGAACTGAAATTAAAGGAAAGTGTTTGGCAATAGCTGAATTCATAAATGCTTTGTTGAATTGCTTAATCAATTCAAAATACCTGCGTCAAATTTAAAAACAATGCTATATCACATAATAATTAATAAAATTATAAAGTTGTATGATCAAAAAGCAACGCATATTTGCTACAGTTTACTATGGCAATGCTTTTTACTGATAATTGATAAATTAAAAGAAATTACAAAAATGTAATATTAATGAAATGCTTAGAAATGTGCATTCATTTAAAGCATTATGGGAGCTATATGTTAAATGAACATCCAAGAGTTTAGTAATTATATTACTGGCATAGCTATTAATAAAAGAACTGTTGCGAATCTGTAAAATAATTTTTATTAAATATAAAAAAATAACACTGACAGTAAACAAATGAAATAAATATTGCATGAATACACTAGATTATTGGGCTGTAACAGGATTAGTAGCAATAGCACTGATTCATTGCTGAACTGTTCACTAATATTATATTTAGCGCGTTTTATCATAATTCAGGTCTTATAAGTTTAGAAATTAATTTTCATAATAAAATGCGAATATAATATTCCATACATAACACTTTGTCATTAGTAATGCTTTACACCAACTTCACAACTATTAAAACCTGCATAACTTTTCTGATTTTTGCTCTCAGTAAAGGTTCCTTCAAAATTCAATGTTAACGAACAATTCTTTCACTTTTTCTCCAAATCTTTATTTGATAGAAAATTAAGTATCAAGAATAAAAATCTAAATAATTTACTTGTTCAATTTTCATTCTGCTGCTTTCTTTATTTAAAGAATAATGCAAAAAATGACAATGTCTTGCAGTCAACAGAATTATAATAACACACATTGAGCGGATGAGTTGATACTATTAATATCAAGATAAATATTTGCTATTATTAGCATTTTTCAGACAATAAACAAAAATTAAGACTAGTTTGCAAAGTGTTTCACATGGAAAAGAAAAAGATTAATTGCAGCCGCAAGTATGATTTTGCTGAAGGCAACAAACTACTTAAAATTAATGCATTTACAAAGTGAAAGTAATTTTTTAAAATAAAAAGTTTGATCTGAAAAATAATTCCCTTATTATTTTCCCATCAGAGCATCATATGGAAGTATAATTAAGTATTAATCACCAAAGTTACAGCATGATCAAGATCTAACAACAAGCCTATATTTAAATATTTCCACGCACTTCAATAAACCAAACAAATAAATGACAAAAGCATAATGCAAATGAAAGAGAAAAATATAGTGATGCATTATGCACACAAATAAATATATAAAAATATTGTTACGCATCATGCAAATCAATCACTGTTTTACAGATTTAAAATAAACTGCATTTTATCAAATGAAAGATTCAAACTTAAAGAATTTATTCTTGCGTTGTATGTGAAGTGAAAATGTGAATGCAACGTGATTTTTTAGTAATCAAATTCAAATGAAATTAAATTCTATAATAATATAATATATATTTGACTATTTATTATGCAAATATATCACTAGAGCAATTCGACAGCATGCTTAGAAAAAAAACTGTACCCTAACCAAATAACATCTGTGCAAAATTTTAATTAAAAACTTGCACTAAAGATAATACAAACAATATATAATAATATATAATAACAAAAAACATTGAAAAAAGCTTCGAATTCTGAAAATTCATTTATGGAATCACCAAATTAAGATGACATCATTGCACGCCCGATTTCATTTAAGAGGAACATTATAAATAGATTGCTGGTAAAATTAACAAGCATTTCCCAAATCATTCTGTTTATTTACAGCCAACAAAAAAACGAGATTAACAAGATTGAAGAAAAACATATTTCAAAAAATAAAAGAAAAACATAAAAGATGCTGTGAAGCATTTAATCAGGGGAAAGTATAAAATAGAAAGCACCAATAAAAGGATCACAAAAAAAGCACATCGTGCAGAAATGTAAGAATAATCATAAACAATGTTAAAGCATTCTTAAAAACATAATAGGAACGACTCATTGACTTAGGCACTACTTTACTTACTAAGGTATTAACATCATAATAAAATCCGATGGTATGAAAGATATGTATTTTGGATTAGAAGCTTGTGAAAAGCATCAACTATTCATTTTGCTCAAAGATCAAGAAGAAAAGTACGATTATACGATATATATTCAATGAGGCAATGAGTTCTCTCTTTAATGAGAGAAAAGTACAACTCTTCCACACTGCCTAAAAAACTATATGAAGAAATGTTTATTTCTGATACGTTTGAAAGCA
>JYDO01000214.1:0-64191 GCA_001447755.1 Trichinella papuae | reverse complement strand
TGTAGAAATGATGCCTGAACTAATTTGATTTTCTGACAATTATAATCATTTATATGCAGTAAAGTAATAAAAATCATTTGTTTTTCAAAAATAGCAACGCAATTGCAAGAAATGTGTGGGGTACATTTTGTATGGTAGTTGACCGTTGGAAGTTCAAATTTCACTTGACCTACGAAGGGTTAAAAGTTATTCAGCCTGGCACGTGATTGAACACCTTATAGGAAGTTGGGATGAATTGTCTTCAGAAGTAATACGGAACAGTGCAAAGCATAGTGGCCTCCTGCCAAAGCAAGGAGATTCAGAGGTGTTGACTGGCGAAACTGAGACCGATGACTCAGGTGATGATCCTTACAAGGCAGAGGAAAACACCGGCGTGCATGAACCTTTTGAGTTGGAAAAGGCAGTTCTGAAAATGATCAGGTAACTTTATGCAATAACAATCATCCTCTGAAATTCTGACCTTCAGGATTTAAAAAATGAATTGTGTCAGCGAATTCACAGGCACTATACTATGCGACACGCATCAGAGTGTGGTGTGAGGCAAATCAGCGTAGTATGAATGTCATGAACAAACTTTTCGATGACATTCACAGCGTTAAAGAGTAGAATTTAGTTCAAAGTGATATTAGACGTTATGCCGCGCGTAATCAGTAAACAATGTATTTGAAAAGCATGAACTTAGAAAGCAATGCATGAAATCATTGGCCCTGCTCTTTGTATTTACTTTCTCTTATTGTTTACTCTTTTTGCCAAAACGGAAGGGGTAAATAATAAGCGGCGTCCACTGTATTTGAAAAACTGTCTTTGCATCTCCTCCATGGATGAAGAGAGATTGAACGGCCTTGCACTGTGTATATACACAATAATTTTTCTTTCGACATGGACAATATTATCGACAAATTTTGTTGTAAACAACGTAATGTATCATTCAAATAATAAAAATAATATTGATCTTAGATTTTAAAATTTTTATCTGCAAATCACAAACACACAATGTATCCGCCCCCTGTATGTTTCCTGCATCAACGCCAGTGGACTACATTCCTCTCCACACACCGGTGCAGTGCTTAAGGCGTGTGTCGTTTACGCACTTATTTGTGTCTTCGCAGATTTAGCTCATCGCTCCGGTGACACGGTTTGGTTGATCTCCTTATCTAGTTCCATCAATTGAAACGATGGAACGGCATCGGATTTTTTAACAGTAGAGTGTGTGCATTAATCATCGTACCATTTGATTGCATGATTGTTAGCAAGATTGGTTTTTTTTCTTTTTTCTTTTTCTTGCAACATTGGTTTGATTTTTTTGAAATTTCATTTTTGCGTAAATTAGCAAATAGTATTATTGTTTCTTCTTCTGGTGACGGCATTTTTGTTCCTGAGCAATAACTATTTTCATTAAAAAAAAATAAAAACTTAAATTTCAAGAAAGAAAAAGAAAACAAATTTATCTATATTATTTATGTGTTTCAAGATCAATGTAAGGACGCTTTATAGGTCTCTTTGATAACAGTCCGTTTTGGGGTTGAAAAACAAAATACTTATTTGCAGTTCTCTGATTGCATGCAAGTAAAATTGATTTCATTAAAAAATAAAAGAAAAAAGATTTTTCCAAATGTTACATGAAAAGTATGCAGCTTGTTGGCATTGGCCTCTCTTGGTTTTAGTTGATTACCTGCAACTTTAGAGAAATTGACATTTGATCATATTTGTTTTAAAAGCACCATAAGCTTAACAATTTTAGATGATAAATCAACGCAACCTTGAAATTGTTATTTTCTGAACTATTATTCAATGACAGAAAAGTTTGAAGCTTTGAGATTGAAAGCAATAGTTGTGATTTAACTGCTTTGTTGCTTGTAAAAAGTGAATATCTTTACATTTACAAATTATCCTATTCAACAACTGAATGCTAAACAAAATGGCTTCTGTTAAAGTTGCGCATCAGAAAAATGTTTTACAAGTTTTTCATACTTTCACCGAAACTTATGTACAAAACTTTAATATACGTACGCTTTGAGAAAACGAAAAGCTCACTGACGGTATTTTGCTTAAGAATATCAACAGCAGAACCAACCAGAGTAAATTATTACTAAGTTTACAAGAAAATTTTTCATTTTAATCACTAAAAATAAAAATTTGATGAGAAATTTCCGTTTTAGTGTAAAGTATCATGCAATCACTGATTGACAATTATATTTCTCAAATTACAGATAATATGATAAGAGCATATAGAGCATTTTGTAAGAAATCAGAATTTCAAAAAAAAACTTTCAGATCATGCGCTATATTCTGTTTCCGACAAAATCATCGCTTCATATCTTAAATGTCATCCAGCTCCAATGATTTTTAATTAAATTTTTTGCTTGTTTGAATTGCTCAGTTCAAAGCTTCCAGTTTATTTTCAAAATGTCATCAGAATATTTAATTTAATTATCAAAATCATTGAATTGTTCTGGGCCAGTGTATTCTTTCCTACTCAGTAGCTGTAATCAATTTCAAGTGGACTGTATAATTAACCTGCGGTCAACTTGTTTTGAACCGCTAAGTTCTATCTTCGGTTGTATGGTTCCCGCTTTGGATCCGCGTCGTCCACTCAATGACTTACAATCTGTAATCTCTAATGAAAAATCAACGCCACCCATGCCCGTGTTGTAGGCCTGAAGGAGTTGGGGTTGCTTCACTTCTTTTTGCTGTCCTTTGATGTGGTGCTTCACTTTGGTGATTGGTTCATGTGTCAGCCAGTTGCTTGCTGCAGTCACCGCAGAGTTGTCATGCCATTTTACAACGTCCACTTTCCCATCGCTTCTGTAGTCAAATGATCCACGATCTTTCTTTACAAATTCTTTGTTTGAGATCATTGATTCCGTGGCTTCTCCAGTTCGATCATGTTGAACAGTGCCAATTGCGCGGATATTGACGCTAGCCAGCTTCACCAAAAGAGCATGACTGATAAAAAAGTTATCTAACAGAATTATTATGGCATCCAACTTTCTGCAAGCAACTGCATTAACGTCTTCATACTCTGCGCAGATGACACCACGCCTGTTGACAAGTGGCGTTCACTCTGTTTGTTTTCAACGGTCTTTGGATCACAACTGACGTTTATCTGTTCAGCCGAAACTGTCAGCTGCGCAAAAATAGTTCTCACAAAAACAAATCTATTGTATATGTCTATAATGATAATTATTCTCGAGGTTTCAGGCATAAACTTTGAGTTTCTAAACACTGCAATTTATTTTCGAATGTGCTGTGGAATCGCCAATGTTCCACAAATGGAACATTCATTTTTGCATAATCTTTTTGTCTATATAGAACCTTCTGGGGACAAAAAAAATTATATCATGTGATAGAGCAAAACAAACTAAACAAGAAACAATTAAAAAATATTTTAGAAATTTGTGACAATAAAAAGATATTTAACAAAAAATAAAACGGATGCAATATGAGCAAATTTTAGCATCTTTGTTAAGCCATGGCATAGCATTTATGCAGCAGGTTTTACTTTTTTTTGCACTACAGTTTGCAGAAGGTTATATTTAACTCATAGGCGCAAAACAGTAACCATAACGATTTTCTGTGATACGCATATAAGTGTTTAAAAATATGTTCCATTTAAGGAACACTGGTATGAAAAAGGTAATGATGCTTTATACTATTATCATTATACTGCCACTTGTTATTGCTATTTAACTCATTTCATTTTTCTTTTTTTATTACAGTAAAATATTTTTCATAAAAATTAATATGAAATGATATAACGCTGTATCGATGCCATATTCAACTAATGTTCAGCCAACAACAATTACACATGTGAAATTTTATTTTGCACAGTTGGAGCATGAACGGAAAAATTAGTCGGCAAATGCTTCAGTGCAGTAATAATCGCTGAATTTCAGTTAATAGTAATGTAACGTGTCGGGCTTTTCTTCCAGTTGAATTTCCTCACTCTCTACCGACTCCATTGTCGTGGAGCGGGTCTTGGGAATACGGAGACGAATACACAACGAAACGCAAGGTATAACTATTTATTCAAGAGTAGAATAATAATAATGAACAACACACTAGTAGGAGAGCGCTACCAACTAACACACACACACACACACACGCAATCACACACACACACACACGCAATCACACACACCAACAGTTAGTCTTCTCGTTGAAGAGGCAGGTCAAAACGGTCGTTAACCGATGGATCTGGCCACATGACGGGACAGATCAAGCGCCGGATGTTGACAGCAAGCGCGCCAACTGTAGCATTCCGTCAGTCCCCATGACTAATCGATGGACAATGGTGTATTGGTCGTTTGACTCTCACCGTCGGCTGCATCTGTTTTTCTTGTTGTGCAGCGGAGCTAGGACCGTGTTGATGGTCGTCATCAGAGACCATCATCCGGGCCAGGCAAACCTTTAGAAACAATTATCGAATGAGATAATGAGCTGAGCTTGCCGGGCATTACAGTAAGTAGTAAAAGAGAAGTCAACTGAATATCGATCGAAGTCAATTTCACACTATAGTACAATCACTAGTAGTCCAATGACGTCAGATGGTGTAGTATCTATACAAACAACTCACATGAAAGACAAAAAACATCACAGACAAAGTTTATAGCATACTGAATTCTCAATGCTTCTCAAATTTAATTCCATAAAATTTTATGGGGTGTACTGTCTCTCTTTATCATGATTTTCAAATTCAGACTGACCTACTGTATTCTTTTTTTATTCTAACTTTTTATTAATCTTTTTTTAAAATTGTTTGTTATTAAAATAAATAATTATTACCGTACGTTTTCCTTTTTTAAATAAACTTCATTTCTTGCATTATTTCAATAAGTCTGATAACGCGTAAAAGTACTTTACTCACTGTAAAAGTAAAACAATTTCTCATTTGCTATAAGAAACAAACATTCTTTTTGATTACAAAGCAGAACCATTCATCAAAAATTTACGTCGTTGCATAGTTTTACAAAATCAAAGAATATAATTAAAATGATATCATTTTTGCAACCCACTTTTCGCAAGCATGTCAGCCTTTTCGTTTCCTTCTGTACCGCTGTGTGCAACTACATATGTCCATTTAACATTGATACTATTAGCAAGTCTATCTAAATGCAGCAAATCATCCAAATTCTTCACCATTTCACCATCAGGTTTAACCCAATTGTTATTTCGCCATTTTGGCATCCATTCTGTAACACATTTAAGCACATACTTACTGTCTGTGCGAATTTCCAAATCTGTTATTCCATCACGTTTCGCCTGTTCAATTGCTCGTGAGCAAGCTTCAATTTCTGCACGATTATTCGTTTGTAGGCCTTTCAGTGGCTCGCTTACATTTCTAGGATCATTTTCGCCCCAATATACGCCAATACCAGCTCTGGCGCCAAGCTTGCCGTTATTAACACATGCACCATCTGTGTAACATACAGCAAATGATTTTTTTTCACTACTGGATGACCATCGCATGTTATTTGTAGATGTTGGTTGTTCTGCGGGAGTAGTTAATCGTTTTCGCTCAGGAATCCACGGTGCAAAATTATTAATCTGGACGCGTTCATTTTGCGATACGGAATTAGTAAACGCTCTTGCTTCCTGTTCAGTTGAAAATTTCTTGTACTCTGCACCACTGTATCCATTCACTTGCATTTTGCATTCATCCCAGGTGGGAAAAACACCACAGTTACGCCCTTTTCGAACGGCGTAGAAAGGAGACATCAAGATTCGTATAATAATCGCAAACCTCAGATCCTTAAACTATAAACAACAATTTATTACTATGTATATTTATTTATTTATTTATAAACAATCATTTGTTAAAGCTTTCATAGTTTACATTACCTGCGAAATTCTCATGAAAACACAAAATGTTTGTCATTATGAACAGCTAAAAGACGATAACACTGTTTATAAAAAATCAAGTTCAGTCAAAAAATCGAATTTGTACAGTCAAATAAAATTTTGAAATTTATTTATTAAACATTAATAAAAAGTAAAATGTTACTAAATAAAAGGATAAATTTTATCAATTTATGAAGAAAACTTGCTTTGTTTAATACTAATGTTTGAAAATGAGGTGACAAAAAATTACTTGATGGAACTTGAAGATCTTGTTTTGCAGTTGAGTGGACTGTATTAAGGTGATGAACTGTGTAGTTGAAATGTAAGTAAAGACAAATAGAGAGTATGAGTTTATTTCTCACAACAAGAGTTGGATATCTAGAGACGAGAGAAAAGATTAGTTTGAACGTTCTCTGAGTGAGTTTTTTTCAGAGTGCCTTGTGCCATTCTGCGGCTCATATTTATACCAGGGTATTTGACACCACGCAGAGTCTGGGGGTCAGACGCACCAAATCGACCAATCAGTTACCATATTCTTGCGGGCTATCTCTCTATGAATGTGGTGTCAGCGCTTCTGTGCCGGCTAGTTGCAATGTTATTACCAGCTCGTCATGGTGTTGTTAACACAGCTGACCACCGGAGTTTTGACAGCTATATGACGCCGACGCTGACCTTTCGACCGATTAATTATTAGTTCTATTGTTCAGAATTCACAAAAACAACGGTTTCAAATTACATTCGATCATGGTTGCTCTGGTAAAGTTAAGGTACCAAGGAGAGTTTAAAATATCTTATTAGAAGGCGTCAAGTAAAGGCTTTTTATCAAGAAGTATTCACTAAGAAAATGATCGATTAATAAAAATTAAAGTCATTAAAATAAAATGAAATTTTAAAGTTAACTGAAAAAGTTTTAATCAAGGATCTTTTTTAAGCACGAAATAATATGCTGTTATCATGTAAATATTTTAAAATCAGTTTTATGACCTTATATAAATATATTTTTAACATTTTATTAATAAATATATTTAATTCATGAACATTGTAAAAAACAGTTAATCATTTAGTGAAAATCTAACTCATATAAACCTATTCATCATTTACTGTAAACATTTTTTCTTCCAAATGCAGTTCCGTGTTTTTGTGAATTTCGAGTTTTGGTGCAAATGTTTGATAGTTTTGATTTTATAAATTATTATTGGCTAATACGCATTTATTATAATAAATTAAAATCGTTAATCAGGCCATCTTATGATTATTTTTAGCATTTTCTGCGCGGTTGGTATATGAAATTAAAATGGCATCTTTGTTGCGTCTGCGAAGCGGAAGACGAGAATGGCGGGGAAGGAGACGTGTAATTATATTTTATCTGTTTTACGTTATTTTACGTTGTAATTAGTAATATTTTATTAGCCATTGTTAAATTTTTAAACTTGTTATCTTACTTAAATTTTTAACGTGCGAATATCTTACTGTAATTTTAAAAAGTCTTTTAAATCTTTAATTTAGGATGATCTAACACAGTTGACCTATGAAGAGCATCGCACGCTAAGCAAAGTTCTTCACGAATCGCTGAAAACTTTTAAAGCAACTTTGGATTACGCAGAAATGGATGAAGGATCATCTATGAGTGACAGTGATTTAAGCGATGATAGCTCAGGTTATTTATGTTTTTTATAATTGTTTTGTTATGTCGCATATTGCTAAGTCTAGTTCATAAATTTCAAAAACTTTGCACACTGCACAGCTATGTTTTTATGTTTAATGTTAACAGATACGGCTTTATCGAAATTGCGACAGTCACAAAATTAAAAAGTTAGTTAATTTTCAAATTTTGGATATTTGCGCAAATGTGCCTTTTTAAATTCATTATCGAAGTCTGCCCGTAACTTTACACATTTTATTTACAAAATTCAGTGAGTTTATAAGGTTATTCTACAAGGTAACAAGGTCGCGTGGTAAATAAATAATAAAGTTTTATCTATGTGATGTTGTATTTTTAATTTTTGGATATTAAATTTTCTAAAGAAGACAAAGAAGTGAATGAACTTTTTTGTGAGTGTACTGTATGCTATAAATGACCGAAATGTAATTTTGTTTTGTCTCCGATGGATAGAATGATGAAATAATTCTGCATACTAGCCATTTCCGTGTATGAAATTAATAAAAATGCCTGCTTAATTAAGGCTATATTTGACTTAACGCTGTTTATTTGTTTGCTTCTGTAATTTTATTTACCTCTGTTTCAATGAGTCCAGGCTCGAAAGAACACTTTGACTTTACCGTGATCTATGTGCAGTTCAGAGTGGGATTGTTTAATAATGGCGGTGCCGCAATTTCCGCTGCTGCTAGACCGTAGCCGATGATAAGAAATGAGTCTGTTACTTCGAGCTTCACAATTAACTGAGACGATTGAGATCTATAATGTGACCAATGATAGCGCTTGTATTCAACCTTTCAGTTCCAGGTTTGCATAAGTGATTCTGCGAACTGCACTAATTGAAAGTATCCATAGTTTTAACTTGAAATCTGTTTGAGGTCATAACCATATTTTATCTTTCAGTTTTAAATGATCTTAATTTAAAGGTGTTCACTAACGTCTCATGGATGAAAGTATCATTGCTTCGCGTTTATTCTCCTAGAATTGTAATTTTCTGGAAATAGTTTGGGAGTGGGGAAGCATTACTTTCAAGTTACTGTAGTTACCATCACTTTTTTGCGTAACGTTTAATATTGCTGTATTTATTGGTTTGGCGGCATCTTTAGTTGGACAGTACTTGCGAATGCCTTTCTCTCTTACTGGTGCCGATCTGTTACTGCCTATGTTTTATCAGAGGGAGTTTTCGTAGTAACTGTTTTTAGAATAGTTAATAATAAGGATAAGTGATGATATGAAGACATCTTGAGCAGGATTTGATGTAAGCATCTCATATTTTACTAGCGTAATACATTGCATACTATTTATGAAATTATCCCTTACTGCTCAAGAATAAAATTTGTACAGGCAAGATTTTTGCCTGTCTATTTGAAAGAAAGTAGCAATTTCTTAAAGTACTTACCTCCTTGTTGTTTATTTGAAGCAATTTTGCGTCTTTTGTAGATCACATTCTTTAGTTTGGTGTAGACAGTACAGTTTCTCAGTCGCTGCTTTGTAATTTCTGCAGTTGTAGATATTTTCTGAAATAAGGAAACAAATTTTGAATTATTGGGATTGAACATCTGAATGCTTATCACGAAATTATCAATGATCATTATTGTTTGAATTTCCATTTTTATTCTATTTTATTCGTTTCTGAATTTACGTGATAACGTCCATGATAACGTTCAATCAAATAAATTGTAATCAAATGCCGGTTGAATTAAGGCTTTGTAATATGACTTCAGTAATTAGCACAATTCAAATGAGCGAAACAGTGATAAGTGAGGTCAATTACACTGCCCAATTTAATGAGTGACAGTAATAAATGTAACATTGCTATAGACAATTTGTGCATCTTGAATCCCTTTTTGTTGAAAAAGTTTGGCGATTATTAATAAAATGTTGACTTCTTTTTCTTCAAGTAACATAAAATTTTAGAAATTGGTAAAATGATACGAGTATTACAAATTTATATTTTTAGTTGTTACGTTCCGTTAAATTACGTGAAAAAGCTTGTTGTATATATATTTATTGATATATTTAGACATACTACCAATGAAATCTAGGAAACAGTCAAAGGAGGAAATATCAGGTATATTATGTAAATTCAAAACAAAAATTAGTTTAATTATTGCGTTAGGTGATTATAGATTTTGAAAATTTTAGTTCACAAATTGTTTGATTACCACAGATTAATTTTACATGCATATTTTTCATTTTTTACATAGCAGAATACTTTTTTTTTAGATTTGGATTTTGTTCCTCGAGGCAAGAATTTCGATTATGCACTGCGTAAGTGTTTGGAAATGAATGCAATTTTAAAGTTATTATAATTATTATTCAGATAAATTGAACATCTTTTTCTTGTTAAATAAATAAATAAATATCTATTTACTTGACATGACATGAATATTGATATGTATTTTTTTGTTTTAAGGCCCTGTAGCAGCAAACCAAAGCAAGAAATCAAATGCTGCGGTTGCTTCAAGTATGTAAGCAAGTATAGGTGTCAATGTTATTTATTTATGCTTATTATTTAGGCTCTAGTACGACCAAAATAGGGAAGCCGGCGGCATCAGGTGAATGTTTCTAGGAAATTACTGTAATGCATGTGACGATTATTAATTTTTCGGGTTATTTTTAGATCACACGGAAGGTCAAAGCATCTCAAAATCAACAAGTAACGTTTTTTTGTTTTTTTAAATTGATTGGATATTAATTTCATCATTGTGATGTTTCATTTCTATTTATATCTAAAGAAAATTTGTTGTTTATTGTTGTTCGCACAATTTGTTTTACTAATCGTTTTTAAATGTGTGACGTGAAGAGTTATAGTGAAAATTTTTTTTTTTAATTATTTTGCCTTGTACTTTTGAAAACCGAAAAACAAAGGGGACTTATTTTATATTTCTTTATTAATTTTTTGGGAAATAATTCATCTGTTGTTAAGGTGACAATCTTTATTATAGAAGATGGACGTAATTCAGTTTCCAGATATCCATATAGTTTAAGGCGAAGTAAGTGAGAGTGTGTTTATTTCTGTTCTTTGAAGTGCAAATGTTAAGGAAGACAAGTAGTGGAACAATCGAGCAGTACTAAATCGTCGAATATAAGTAAATGATTAAAGCATTTTTTATGTTTTCTTTTCATTTGATAAGGAATAATTTAAGGCAGTGATGAAAGTGTTGGTCAAAATCATGGAATCTCTGCAGGATCATCTGTAAAGAAAACAAAATCTGAAGGAGAACATGCTTCAACATCGACGGAAGATATAGAAGCAACTGCTACGGAACTGTTTTTATATTTTGCATTTAGTGGTGTGTTTTTGAAAATGGATATTATTATTTTTGTAAAGTAATACTTTTTTTAGGAAGACCGATGCAGCTGGAATGGATGGACAGACTTCCTCTTCTCAGAGTAAATCATTTAACGTAAATCAGAACAATAGTGAACGTCAACTTATTCTTGTTTATATTGAAATTTCATTTATTTATTTATTTTATTGTTTATTAATGTAATTGTTAATATAAATTTATTTTGGAGTTGTCAAAATTAAGAATATGGAATGTGCTAGTGTAAATAATATTGCTTATTTTTAATAAGCATTTCTTTTATGACTTTAATAAAAGTTTTAATTCTTTCAATTTTTGCATAAATCACGCCCTGGCATAAATTCATTGATAATTGTAATGGTCAAAAAATTGCATTTTGCATATAAATTTATACTTCATTGTAACTTTTATTGACAGCAGTTAATAAGTCGATTATTAGCAGATTATTTCATAATTGACTTTCGATATGCAAGAAAGCAGAAAAATTGTAGATCTTAATATTGATTGGAGAACTTTTGCATTGCGAAATTTATCTTTTTTTTTTTGAATTATTCTACACGATGTATACATAAATAAATTTATTTATTTATTTATTTATTTATGTATATTGTGTACTATATTTATTTTTTAATTAGTTTATTCATATATATACATATATATATATATGACGTAATGGTCAGGTTGAGTGAACTGTACTGTTGTGTGAACGCAGACTTCAGATGAGGGCTTTATTGAAAAACGATCAGCACATAATGCAAATATGCACTAACTCACAGATGTGACTACACCTACAGACATGACTTTCGGGCGAACATCAATACGGAGAAAAAATTAACTTGGTCAACTAATTAACGAGCCGGAAAAGTTCATGTCCTTTTCCTCGCGGGACGTAGCCGGCCTGGTTCTGTCTTCCAGTGGAGGCGCCATTATTACCGATTTAGCAACAGTATTTTATTCATGAAGCTGCTCAGCAGACAGTAGTGTTTCCTCACAGTAGCAGTAGAACAGGCATGGAATTGGC
Organism: Trichinella papuae; assembly: GCA_001447755.1. Lineage (NCBI taxonomy): Eukaryota > Metazoa > Nematoda > Enoplea > Trichinellida > Trichinellidae > Trichinella > Trichinella papuae. The sequence goes on along the minus strand of JYDO01000214.1, from coordinate 52,361 downwards.
GGAGATGGCATCGCTTGATCAGGCAACCGCATTGATCAGCTTCTCCGTCAACAGGTCAGAGAATGCTTCATGTAGTCGTGGGAAATTTGCATTCTCCTTCCGGCCTCAAATCCTGAGCAAATTCCTAGCCGTTCAGGAATGTTTCCAATCTGTCAAACTTACTCCCTTACTAATTCCACATTTCCTGAGCATCACAATTTCCCAATTTCTGTTTCGAAAGTATCATGCTAAATAAGCCTTGCTCATGTGCGTTCTGCTTCCTCCAGCTTTCGGTGAGACAAACTACCACTGCGACGGGAGACATTCACCAAGAGGCAGTTGTGCGTGAACCTATGGCACCATGCTGTAACCAGGAACAGGCCCTTGATGTCGGACCAGATGTGTGAATGCGAACAAATCCTCTATTCGCATTTGCTGATCTCGCCATCGCTGCTTTTTTCCTCGGCTAAGCGACTGTTGAAATCGACCGTGGTTGCTCTGTGGCCAGGACTCCACCATGCTGTGTTCATGTGATAATGTGAAAAATGTCAAAATGAAAATCTGTGTTCAATAAATCATTTTACAAACATAATACAATTTTAAAATATAAAATTGTTAGTTCTAGAAAGGTTTCGATTTTGTATTATGAGTAGGTTTCTACTACCGATAAGTTTTTAGGCGGTAAGTCGTTCGCACTAAAATTCTGATTCTGCTGTTCCTCCTCGGTAATAACTGCAGCAAGCAAGTTTTATTTACTTCTTTGAGTACGAACGTCACTGTGTTCACATGCCAGTCTTGGTTAACTTGACGTTCTAATTGTATTTTTTACACACAATAGTAAGATGTATTCTGGTAGGTTTACGTTTTTTTTACTTAACTAATTTCCAAGCAAATACAAGCGCAATCTTTATTCGTTCACCCAGTATCTGATAAATATGCAAATACATAAAGGCACATACTCGATTTCACTTTATACATTCTTCTAAGGGTTAATTGATGATATGCAGTCAACTAAACAAAGCTATTCTGTACGTCATCCACAGTCTTTCTACAGTATTTTTATTGGCATGCGATTCAGATTTTGATGAAAAATATTTAAAAATAACAAAATCACATTTTAAATAAATAAATAATTTTAATTTAATCTCAATAAATTTATTTTATGGATAATTTTCATGCTAAGCAGCTTATTTTGAGAATTATACAGTACACTTTACATGTTCCTGCATTATATTCATTCATACGGTAATCAATGAATGAGCATCCGTGTAACTCAATGGGTAGATTACTTGCTTTGTTGGTAGATTTAATTTTTTGTTTTTGTTTTATAATTTTGCTTTTTTGAAGTGAAATTGACTTAAGAAAAAGAATATACGTTGATTTTAAGTGAGATAAAAGTGAATGTTATTGCATTTGAAATAGCATATTAAGTTTAGCAAAATAGTTTGTCATGTAAACCTTTACATTTTAAATATTTGTTTTTATTTTTGTTTTTTCCTGTATTTTCGCATTTTTATATTTATTAAAGATATGTCTAATGTTTGAAGTTGATATTTATTAAGATGATAAAGTAATTCTAGTTTGATTTATTTCACGTTAAAGTTGCATTTTTAGGTGACTGTGATTTCAAAATATTTCTTACATTTTGAAACTGATCTCTTGCAGCTATGAACAGGTATGAGTTTTCTGCTTGATACTTTTGTAAGGTTGAAATGAAATAGACTTTATGAGTTATTATTATTATTCTGAAGCGAAGTATTTTTTTTTATAATTTTATTATATAAATTTAAAAGTTTTACATTGAATGTTTTGTATAATTTTAGTGATGTATTTTAATTTTTCTGTCGCTTATGCTGCTGTTATAAAGAAGTTCAGTATTTCAAGTATACCGTTGTTATGCATGGCTGTTTTGTTTACTTTTATACTTTCTTATTCTTAAAGTACATTCACTTTATTTGTTAATATATTTTTACAAGAACATTGCTTTTGCAAATGTTAAGCTGTTATTTTTTGTAAATAGCAACAGTGAAATTTGCGTTGAAGAGCAGGCGAAAAAGGTGGACGAGGATAGCGAAATCGAAGAGGGTCTGTTGGAGGATTCTCCTGTGCATTTGCAAGGCGAAGAAGCGTCCGAAAATGGTGCAGCTAATGATACAAACAGCGCCGCAAATTTTGAAGATACAGTTGCTTCTGGCGATCACGTGTTGAAAGCAAAAGAGGATTCGGATGAAGATTCTCATAGAGGAAAACGAAAAGATGAAAGAGAAAGGAAGCGGAAATTGAAGGTTTTCCAAAAGACTTATACTTATGAATCTATTACAAATGAAAAGCAGAATAATAGTCAGTGTGACGGAGAAAAGTCAACCAAAAAACAAAGTTCTGGCAATGAAAAAAAGAGGAAAAGACAGAGCGAGTCCCATAACCACAATCGACGTTCAAAAGAAAAGGATAAAGAGTCTTCTAGGTCGCACAAACGACGGCATAGCAACGAGAAAAGTGACAAGTACTCGAAAGACAGCAGTAAATATTTTAATAAATATAATTTAACAAGTGAAGTAATGATCTGCATTTTTGTTTTGTAGGCAAACGTTCCAAAGAATCAAAGAAGTCATCAGAAGAGAAGTGAACAGAAAAATGTTTATCATTCTCCTGTTCATTTTGAAATTATTGGGTTTTTATTTTTAGAAAAAAGTCGGAAACACTTGCAGAAGACGAAAATTTGGAAACTGAAGAAGACGCCGTGAAAGTGAAAAAGGAGCCTTTATCTTTGGAAGAATTGTTAGCTAAAAAAAAGGCCGAAGAAATGGCAGAAAATAAAGTAATGTTTGCTGTACTTTGCTTATTTGCTATTAAATTTGTAGTGTAAATTTAAAATTCATTTAAATTTTTATCTGAGATAATTTTTGTTTTTTACTTTTTTTTAAGTTTTGATGCACATGATTGATGAATTGCTTATAATTATTAAATTGATGATGTTCTATTAAAAGTAATTGCAAATGTTTCTTAGATGTGTATTATTTATTTATTTATTGAGTTGCGAGTGGAAATTTTTTTAAAAAATATTATGAAATATTTGTTGTGATTTCAATTCGTATTTTCTGAGATTATTTGATTTTGTTTTCAATTGTACCGAATTGTAGCCTGTATTTCAAAGTCGAGCTCAAAGAGAAGCTGAAGCATTGAAAAGGAGGCAGCAGCAAGTGGAAGAGATGAAGAAGAAAGCTGAAGAATTGAAAAAGCAGCGCAAGGGATTTTTGGAAACGGCTCGAAGAGCGAATGGTCAGTGATTGGATTTTTTGAATTTTCTTTTCAATTGTAAAACTTCTCACAAGTTATTGTAATGTATGTTGTATTTCACTTGACCGTTGCAATAATATTTTGCAGATCGAGATCGTTATGATCGAAGAGATTGGCGAGAAACTGAAAGACGTCAACGGGATAGGGATTTGAAAAGGGACGTCGATCGTGACAGGGAAGTGATTGCAATAAAGGTAATTTGTGATTACTGATCAACGTCATCAATAGAGTGATTTTATTGGATAGTTTGCTTTTTCATTTTTATTATTCTTTCAGGAGCGCTATCTGGGATTAGCAATGAAAAAGCGAAAACGTTCTCGTCGATTGCATGAACGGAAATTTGTTTTTGACTGGGATGCAAATGAAGACACTTCCAATGATTACAACCCTCTTTATAAAGAAAAGCACGAAGTACAGTTTTTTGGGCGTGGTCATGTTGCGGGAATTGATTTGAAAACGCAAAAGAAGAATCAATCTCAATTTTATGGAGATTTATTGAAAAAGCGGCGTTCTGAAGCAGAAAAGCAGCAGGACGAGTATTATTATTCTTACTATTATTATTATTACTGTGGTTGTTGTTATATCATTATTTAATATACAGAAAGAATCAGAAACGCCTTTCTGCTAAAGAAGCTAAACAAAAATGGGACGATCGACACTGGACGCAAAAGTCTCTTGAAGAAATGACCGACCGTGACTGGCGTATCTTTCGTGAAGATTACAATATTAGCATTAAAGGCGGAAATGTTCCAAAGCCTATTCGCTCTTGGTTAGAAGCTGGTTTTCCAACTGAAATTCTAGATGTCATCATGAAAATCGGTTATACAGTAAGTAATTGTTTAGTAGTTGCTTGTTTTCTTTTTTTTAATTCATAGTTATTTATTTTAATTGGTTTATTATTTCAATTTTATTTGTTTGCATGTAATGGGGTAGTTTTGTTTAATATGATTTGATCCGATCTGATAGTTCACTGATTGTACAGGAACCGACTCCCATTCAACGCCAAGCTATTCCAATTGGACTTCAAAATCGTGATGTTATTGGTGTTGCTGAAACAGGTAGCGGCAAGACAGCTGCATTTTTGATACCGTTGCTAGTATGGTTGATGTCACTGCCGAAAATTGAAAGGTACACTGATGATGATGATGATGATGGTGTTTTGAATTTTTTTTGTTTTATTATTATTAAAAGTGTTTTATTATTATCAAAAGGGAAGAAGATGTAGATCAAGGACCGTATGCAGTGATTATGGCACCGACTAGAGAATTGGCACAGCAAATCGAAGAGGAGGCGAATAAGTTTGGTGGTCCACTTGGAGTGAGAACTGTTTCTGTGATCGGCGGATTGTCACGAGAAGAGCAAGGTTTCAAACTTCGAATGGGTTGTGAGGTGAAGTGGAAAATTTACTTTTTATTTCATATTCTCATCTTAACGATATATGGATTTGATTTTGATTTTAATTTTTAGATTGTCATAGCTACACCCGGACGTCTTGTGGATGTTCTAGAGAATCGTTATTTAGTATTGAATCAATGCACGTACGTTATATTGGACGAAGCGGACAAGATGTTGGATATGGGTTTTGAACCTTACGTTCAAAATATTTTATCTTACATGCCTGTAACAAATTTGAAGCCTGACACCGAAGAAGCAGAGGATGAAAAAGCACTGTTGAGCAATTTTTATTCGAAGAAAAAATTTAGACAGGTTAATAATAGTAGAGGATGTTTTTTTTTTAATTTTATTATTTATCAATTGTTATTCTGCTTTCTCGACGATTGTTGTTTTGCCGGTTGATTTTTATTAATAATTTAAATTATTTTCACTAGAAATGCTATAATTTGAAACAAGAAGGTGAAAATTTTTTATTTAAAAACAAAAAGAGAAGAAGAAAAATTAAATTGCGATTATTATTATTATTAATTTATTTATAGTGTTTGTTTTAATGGTGTAAAAAAAATAATGTGAAGATTTAATATTTTTTGTTTCATATTCCAGACAGTGATGTTCACGGCTACGATGTCATCGGCCGTAGAAAGATTGGCTAGAAATTATTTGCGTCGTCCGGCTGTAGTGTACATTGGTGCCATTGGCAAGCCTACGGAAAGGGTTGAACAGATAGTTTATATGGTTTCGGAAAGTGAAAAGCGGAAAAAGTTGGTTCAGATATTGGAAAAAGGCATTGAACCGCCGATAATTATTTTTGTCAACCAGAAAAAAGGTGCCGATCTGCTTGCCAGAGGCCTGGAAAAGCTTGGGGTGAGAAAGTTGTGCTTGTTTCAAGTTGAGCTTTTTGATTTTAATTTTGTTTTCTCATTTTGCTCTCCTGCAGTTTAATCCTTGTGCACTTCATGGTGGTAAAGGTCAGGATGCGCGGGATTACGCGTTGGCAAGTTTGAAAGATGGCAGTAAAGATATTTTGGTTGCCACTGATGTAGCTGGCCGTGGTATTGATATAAAGGATGTGTCGTTGGTGTTGAACTACGACATGGCTAAAAGCATAGAAGATTATACACATCGTATTGGTCGAACTGGGAGGGCTGGCAAATCCGGAAAAGCGATCACCTTTTTGACCAAAGAGGATAGTCAAGTGTTTTATGATTTGAAGCAGCTGCTTTTGGAGAGTCCAGTGTCCAGCTGTCCGGCAGAATTGGCCAATCATCCGGACGCACAGAAGAAGCCAGGTCAATTTGTGGTGAAAAAACGAAAAGATGAAGTAGTATTTCGGGCTTGATTGACAAAGCGACATATACATACATATATATATATGCAGTTGAACTCCGATTATCCGATAATCGATTATCCGAACACCCGATTATCCGAACGCTTTTTGGCCGGCTAGACAAAATGCATTGTTTATGATAATAAATTCAACCTGCATTTTACTAATACTGTAAAATTCTGTTGTTGGCTAATTTTTGTCTGGTATGTCTACTACTAGAAAGAGAAAGGTTTTGAGTTTAGAGCAAAAACTAGAAGTGTGTAGATTGGTGGAGAGCGGCGAGTCGTTCAGGAAAATCGCTGAGAGTTTTGGTGTGGGTCTGTCCACAATTTCAGATATCTATCGAAGTCGACGTCAGTTAAATGACTTTGTGTCGCTCATGGATACTTCGAGTAGCTGTTCTTCACGAAAATCAATGAAAAAAGCGTCAAACAGCGCACTTGATTCAGCGGTATACATGTGGTTCCTCCAGAAACGTGCACTTGACCAACCAATAAGTGGTCCGATTTTACAAGAAAAAGCACTTGATTTCAGTACTAAGCTCGGTATTGATAATTTTGTAGCCAGTTCGGGATGGTTAAGAAACTTCAAAAGTCGTCGTGGCATACGCGAGCTAAAACTTCACGGTGAAAAGAAATTTAAGTTATCGCAGGACGAAGGTGAACAATGGCTAGCCGATGATGATACCCCGTTATTCGAAACATTAACTGATGATGAAATACTCAAAGCAGTGAAAAAAGATGAAAATGAAGACGTCGACGAGTCTGATATGCCTGATAAGTCAGATGAAAGGCTGAGCCATTCGGAAGCCTATTCTTCCTTCAAATTCGGCTTGCAGTGGATGGAGCAGCAGAATGAATTCAGCGCTACTCAGCTGATGGTAGTAAGACATATTTGCGATATCGCTGCACAGAAGAAGCTGTTTTCATTAAAACAGAAACTTATTACTGATTTTATAAAATATGACACAAAGTAAATCTAGTGCTTTTCAATGTATCGCTGAAAAATATAATCGACCGTGTTAATAAACATTCATGCAATTTAAGTGAGTAAAGGACAAATAACGTCGCATAATAACCAGAATGTCTATTATCCCGCGTTTAAAATTGAGAATGACAACTATAAACGCTTCAATAACGTACATACATTTAAAAAATTGAAAACGACTGATTATCTGAAAATCTGATTATCCGAACGACCCCCAAAAATCGTGTGTTCGGATAATCGGAGTTCCACTGTACATAATTTTTTTTCAGTTATATTAAAATTTGATATTATTTTTAAAAATTATTGTGTATCTATAGTGTAAAAGTTTTATGCTTGTAAATTTTGTTTTTCAACTGAAATAGATGAATAAAAAAAAAAATTTTTTTCTTTTCAAACGAAAGAAACATCATCAACTAGTAACCAAGTCCGATTTGGAGTCAGGATTTTACAAGAAAAAAAAAGAGATGAAGGTGATTCTTTTCATATTCATATAATATGTATATGTGCATAGTGACAAAAACATGTCCCGAGATGATGAAAATTTATGTACGCATGTAAGAAGGATTCTGCAACTGGGATCGAGGTTGCAAAAATGTTTTCTACTGAATTTCAAATCTATTTCATATTTCTGCTTTCTTTCTTCTATTTCAGTCAATCAGTTGTTTTTTTTGTGTGTTCTGTTCAGTGAAATAATGTTGATCTGATCAACGTTCTGCTGAAGTTCGTTTTGATGACTGCGGTCTGAGAAGACTTCTTGTCCGAGATTGTCTTACGTCATTGGTTGTATTTGCGGTTGCTTGCCAAAGTGGTATGCTGCTACGTCCAGAAGTAAAACATCTTCTCGGATGCTCAGCTGTAGAAGTGTTCTACAAAATAAAATAAAATAAAATATTTTTCTTCATTTTTTCAGTTTAATAAAAATATTAGTTATAAAAAAACAAACAAACCGGATTATGAATTTCTTCCAAATTGGCGTCAAATGTTCTGCTGTATAGAGGATTTGCAATATCTTTGTCAATCCCAAAACCTGAAGCAGATGATGATGATGATGGTTGTTGATGAATATGCAAATCCATATGCTGCTGCAGTTCTTGATCAGACAACATTTCGACGTTTCTTGGCCGTTCATTAAATAAACAGCCCTGCTCGCCGGTGGTCAGTTTACAGCAGTTTGCAGATTTTGGTGAACTGAGATTTTGTTCACTCATTGAAAAATTCGGCCGAAACTGATTCCCACCCGGTATTGTGCAAGAATTTGGCTTTAACTGCACGTGTTCTTGTTTTTTGAGAAGATTTAAAATTTGCTTGATGTCACTGTTCAGCTTGTTCTCGATACGTACCAGATGTCTGCATGGGAAAAGAAGAAAATGTAAAAATAGAATTCCAAATTTATTATACAGTATCTGTCTGTGTAGAATAGATTACTTTTCTATTTCATCCAGGCGATTTTCAATAATCTCTTCTTTAGTATAGATTAAATTATGAGGTGCTTTAAAAGCGTCCGTCAAACCTGAAAATAGCTTTCAAGAATTTTTTCTTTTTATCAATAATTAAAATATTATTCAATTGAAGAAAATAAACAAACTTGAACTTTTGTGGAAATGAAAAGTTTGCGACCTATCTATTACATCTTCTGCAGTGGCAAGCAATTTTCTCGGCGATACCGACGCACAAGGACTGCTGGCATGATGATCTCTGTACAACAGATTTTGAACAGGTTGCTGCTGTTCAGTGATCGATGTTCTGCCGGATATTTGACGCAAAAGTGGAGTTGTTTCAGTTGAATTTTTCACTGATTTTACAACTGGATTCATTTGTTTCATTGGAAAAGAGTCTACAATTCAAATACAATTAATGATATTCATATTCACAAATGAGAATTTATTCCGTTGAAAATTCAACGAATAAAAAATTGAAAATAATCAATTTACTCTCTCTGTGAGAATTTATCTCTTCAGTAGAAAATTCTAAAACATTTTCCGGCAGTTTCTTCTGCTTTGTCAAGCTGCACATTCTACTCTCAGGCAAAGAGACATCGTCCAATTCTCTGTCGCAGGTAGCATTATTTTGGTCTTGGCTTATCAAATTCTGATAACAAGGTCTCCGCCGACGGAGATACACTCTTCCATCTGATTCATAACCTGCAGCTTCTGAGCAAAAAAAATTTTTCAAAATAATATTAAAAATACTCATACATAATAAACTAAAAGTAAAAATTAATTTGAAAATTTAAATTGCATTACTTGAAGAAATAGATATTAATAATAATATTTAACTAATATTCAAATAGACAAATGCATCATATCAATATAATAAAACAATTTACCGCCATTCCCAAATGGTCCTGGCTTAAACATGTACGAATGTGGATGGTATAAAGTAGTGAGCAAAGCGGTAGAGGACTCCTCCTGAAATGAAAATTTCAATGTGAAAATTAACTTTAAAAAATTTCCATTAATTTTGAACTAAAGCGTCGTCAACTTTGCAAAAAAAATTTCCTTCATTAAATTAATAAATTATGCATTTCGCGTGAGTTAAAATTGTAGAAGTAAAATTGAAAATAAAAATAAAGAACAATTAACAATTGAAACACTTTTTTAAATTAAACCAAATTACGTCTCGCAGATCATAGGAAACGACAAGATTCTGGCAGAAAGGTTCCGCAAATTCTGGATACATATCAAGCACACAGAGAAGATCATCTCGAAATATTTTATGCAAATCGCAGTAGGTAAGTGCCCGCACATAGCTGGATGATTTTCCAACCGTAGAGTGTAATAAAGGATTTTCACCAAAAATATCCTCCTTTCCTAAAAATAAAATCAACATTTTGCATTGATCGCATTGCAAGTTCAAGTTCATACAACGTTCGCCTAGCTCACCTAAAATAGATACCACCACATCGTCTTTTAGAATTTCCACCGATCCTCTGGCAATGAAATAAAGTGCAGTAAGAACGTCACCTTTGTAAACAAGCGTGTCACCAGGAGGAGCATGCGTAGTTCGGAATCTTAAAATACAGATGATTTGAATCAACGATTTTTGGAATACAAATCACAACCTTGATTTAAGTATTTAACTACCGCATGCTTAATGCTCGAAGACAACCGGGACTTGCTGCTTGGAACGCTGGACAGTTGTTGAGCAGCAGTCGATTCAAGTGAAGGCAAATGTCAGCCTGAAGGCACTCGGGGAATTGCTTCAATACCTGAACAATAATTTCTACATTACACGGCGTAGAATAGAATGGAAAATTAAGCCAGAATTAACCATGTTCATATCAATCCCGTTTGTATACGTCCATGCATGTTGAAAAAATTCTTCGAGACGCTGACGAAGTGGATTTGGAACTTGATGAAATCGTATAAATTCTCTTAAACGATTCATCTCAATATGATATCGGGCAGTGCCAGAGTAGAGTCGTTGAATAATAGCCGAAACGTTTCCAAAAACGCTGGCATACATCAGTGCTGTAATGAATTGCAAATTAAACATACAGCATGCATTGAAACATCAAATGAATATATACAACACGGCACAAATCAATCGTGCAAAAAACGGTTTGTTTTCAATACGTTCAATTCCACATGCACTTTTAAACCAAACACATTCATTCATCAACTAAAAATATCAATTAAATGATGCAAATAAAAAATTAAAATAATGCAGCAATGGTTTACCAAATTAAATTTATATACAATTTTTATAGTTGTTTTACATTTCAATTGACACATAACTTAATGATGAAATAACTTTTTTATCAGATTTGTGTTGTTGTGAATGATGAAACAAGTGAAATAAATGTGTGCCAAGTGTAAAGGGAAATTTGTATTCAGTTTCTACATGCTCAATAATTTATAAAAAATTTTTTATAATAGCGCAGATAGTTTAAAAATTAACAATAAAAGTTTTAAATAAATAAATAAATAAATAAATAATTATAAATAAGTATATAAGAAGTGCGCAAGAAAGTGATGGAACACAGGGTTTACAGAGGGTTTAAAATTTGTCAACTTACACCCTAACATCATAATGCAAATGGAGTATATCTTTTCATAATCAGTATTTGGTGCAATGTTTCCGAAGCCAACGCTTGTCAGCGCTGACATTATAAAGTACAAAGAGCTCACATAACGTGAACGCATACTGGGTCCACTTTGGCTTGTTGAGTTGACAAAAGGAGTGTGCATTTGCGCTGCTAAATAAATAGAAAAATGCCTGCACATAACATTTCATATACTAATAAATAATTTAACTAAGTATAAATTAAAAGTTTTTTTTTATTTTAAATAAATTATCATTACATTTCACAAAATTTCATCTTTGTGAATCCTAACACAGCAGCCATATACTTAAATATCCCATAGCAATATGTTTTTTTTTTCAAACAAATTTTTATGTTAAATAAGCTAATAAAATTTGCTAACAGTTAACCATGCAACTAAAATCACGACAAGATGCGTTGCACAAAACAAAAGACGTAGCTTTCAATGCCATGGCAGAAAATGAGAATCAGTTCGACAACACTTACATCCCAGAATCATCATAACTATGGTAAATATTTTCTCCGAGTCCGTTGTTGCGGACACGTTGCCAAAACCAATACTTGTGATGGTACTGAGAGTAAAATACAAAGCCGTCACGTAACGTGAACGCAGCGAAGGCCCGCCTGTCGATCCATTGTAAGGCGTTTGTAGATGATTTGCTGTAATCGTATTTTTATTTTTCACAATTTCACTCACACACACACACACACACACACATACATCATTGTGAATAGCAAATTTTTCATTGCTTGCTTTATCAATATTATTTAACCACTGTCAGCTAATTAAATTCTGTCTTTTGTAACAATCAAAAAAAAAAAATTCTTAATATTCCACAAACAACATTATATCAAAAAGTAATCTAAAATTTTTATCTGATGGACCAAAAAAAAATCATAGTAATCTTCTTTCTACTGTTATAAAAAAAATTAAACTAACAGCCAACACAAAACATTTATAACATAAAATTGAAATTTTTTGCAGTAATTCTCCACAAAAATTTAAATTAAATTAAATTAAATTACTTAATACTCCAATAAACTACTAAAAAACATAAAATTTATAGTTAAATTTCTCTCTTATAAAGTAATTTGAATTTTCTTTTCCATTAAAATTTTTTGATTGCTTATACTAGACGAAGCAGATGTTTTAAATATAAACTATTTAAAATAACAGATTAGAGCTTAAAAAGGCTTTCAAAAGTCTTCATAGGAAATTAATTCTGAAAAATATTATATTAAATGTTTTTTTTTAACATTTCAACAATTATTGATCTTCCATAATTATCATATTAATAGCATTTTTTCAGAAAAAATAGATTGTTGAGAACGCGCATACCTAAATGATGAAGCCACGTGATGTTGTTGTCGACGTATGGAAGTTCAGCAGACCCTATTGCATACCAAATACAGGCCAACCAATGTGCAATCAGAGCAAATGTAGCCATCAGTAGCAAAAGAACAGCTGCTCCATATTCAGAGTAGCGATCAAGCTTGCGACATACCCGTACTAAACGTAAAAGGCGTGCTGTTTTCAGAAGACCAATTAAAGTTGTGGTCTAAAGTGAAAGTCTTCATAAATTCACCAATTAAGCAACTTTAAAATTAAGTTAAAAACATATTATTATGTGCTTTTAGAAATATAATTCAAACAACTTCAAAAGTAGCTGTTGTTTATTTTTGTAAAATCCAAAAATTTTTAAATATTTGCAACTATGAAATGAATCTGTTTAATTATATAAAAGAATCAAAATTTAAATATTCAATCATTGAATAAAAGTTACCTCATCAGAGTTTGCATTGAACAGTAATAAATCAAATGGTACAGCCGCGACGACATCGATGATAAACCAACCTTTGAAATAGTGAATAGCGATCTTTCCAGGATGACTAACCACTTCGTCATTATCGTTAATGTAAGTGGTGCGAAAGTTTATTATTATATCCACAATAAACATGATGTCAACAATCAGATCGACAACTTCCAAAGGATCATGATATTTATGTTGCCGTCTTGACACGCTTTCCTAAAGCACAATTATTCACATTGAATTAACATATTTCCAGAGTATTTTACAAAAACAAAGAGATATTAAACTGTTGAGTCTAATCGTTTTAATTTAGATTAATATTGTTCCCTAAATAAAATGTTGTTGCTTAAAATAAATAAATAATATGTACATATAGCTTACTGTTATTTATAATAAGTTAATAAATATTCTGTGTCCAATCTCAAGCAATAAGTTAAACATTGAATAAATCCTTTTATGAAAACATTTTCATTATTTCATATTCTCCATTTAGCTTTTTTCATTATTATTTACTGATTACTATAAAGTAAAAATTGAATAAATAACAAATAATGCAAATATTTGAATAAAAGTAACAGATCAATTTGATTTTTCAAATAAAAATCTTGAAGAAAATAAAAGAGAACTAAGTTCAAAAGTATACATCAAATCGTAAATGGGAAAGTAACTTAAACTCGTTATATTTAAAACTCAGTGAAATTCAATCTTTCCCTACAAATGTACAAACTATCATTGCCAATCAAATTTAATTAATAAAAATTGAAAACACACATTCACACACACATATTTATATAATCATAGGAATTTCAAATTTCCAATGATAAAAAATTTTAACAAATTTAATATCTAGTATAAATCTTATTCATTTCTTTCTCTTATAATGCAACAAAATATTTTTTCTTTATAAAACACTTTTCACTATTAAAATAGAAAGAAGCACATTTTTATCAAAGTTTCACTTTTTCACTACTACCAACTAACTTTATGAAAGCAAAACAATAATGACAACATAAAATTGTATTTTCAAATATTAATCTGAATTAAAATTGAAACATTAAACTTTATAATTTGAGAATTTAATGGACATTTTAAATTAAACACTATCACAACAATTACTTACTTTTAATGCCATATATTTCACATAGTACTATGCTTGAATTCATTCTTGGTTACCGGTGAACATTAGTTATTTATTATTGCATTGAAGCATTCTTCAAAGATATAAAAAAAAACAGTCCATTGTTAGTAATACTAATTAATAAATCGAACTGATTTAACAATAATAAGCTAACAGATGGAACAAAACTGCTATACTATACTTTTTGACCTTTTCTAAAGTACTGACAAATAAAAAACAAAACAAAACAAAATAATAATAAACTGTATTAGTTCAATGATATAAAGTTATTTTCTGTACTGGTGAAGGAAAGCATTTTGCAAAGCATGAATGTAATGCACATAAAAAATCAATTGGATTAAATTAAAATTCAGAGCAATTAACAATTAGGCGATTCTTCATGCTAAAGAGAATAATACTGTGTTCAACATAAACGGGAAAAGGGTACTAGTACACTTAAAAGCATAAAATAGACGGATAAAAATTCTTTTCAGCCGGACAGCTACATTTCAAGTAGCCCTACAGCAAGCATGCTGCGCTCTTCCCGACGATAGAGATGTTGAGAATAAATTTGTTTATGCTAGCTTGATAGGAAATCAATAAACGAGTATTGGTTCTCTCCTTTCAACCGTCAAACATTGAATGTAATGGCCATGTGTTGCAGGCTGCGGTCCATTTTAACCTAATCTAATACGATGTATTACGGTTTAATTCTCCTCTCTACGAGTTGCATGTCCATGAATGTAAGCAAAAACTGATTATGATTATTATTTATTAACCGGGGCTAGTGTGAATTAATCTGTAAAAAGAAAACCCTCACAAAGCGATGACAACACAACAGTAAGAGAAAATGCAATTTCAGCTTGTACACGCAGCTGCCAACAATTAAGTGGCGATTAAATTTCAATTTCATAAGAAAATTAAATTTTTAAACGTTGAAAACAACTCACATCGCACAAACATCATTCCAATTCAATCACTTTTTCCTGTTACTGCTTTTTGATTTTGAAAATTTGAGTACAAATTCACGACAACAACAACAACATCAAAATTATACCATTGGAAAAATTAGCCACAAATATTAAAAAATAAAAACATTAAAAAATCTCAGCTGCTATTTCAATAATTTTTTTAATAATTTAACAATGAACAAAACATAGTTTTAAACAAAACAAATGTTTTATCTTATTATCGAGTAATTGCACAAAAAAACAGTGCCATCGTTTAGTTCAAATTGTGATTGATTTATCAAAGAAGCTGTTTCATAATCATCAATGGGAAAATGGATTCTGATTCCCAAAGCAGTTTATAACTGTGATATGCAATTTAATAATTATTTTGTGATGTAATTATTAAAAAATTGCAATTTGTGATTTATGTTAAGGCAATTTTCTTTTTTTTAATGAAAGCTTTACTTGAAATTTTTGACAGATGCGGTGAAATTGAAGATGGCAAAAATGAGCAAAGCAATTTGTTTATTTTGGATTATTTATCTCATTATTTTTGTGGATTATTTGAAAATGAATAATTGATTGATTTTCATAATTATTTTCAACAACTACCAAAATCGAATGAAAAAATGGTAAAAAAAGTGACAAATTTTACAAGCATCACACAAAATGTTCCCTTCCTGCAATGGCGGCACATTTTCTATTGCTTTTTCAATTTAATAATTTCTTTTTATATCAAATGTCCATTGCAAGTTTCTTTCTACTTAATTCAATTTCATCTCGATGAAATCTTTATTTTTGATCAATTAGTCACTTCACTCTAATTGACTTTACTTGATTAGATAAAATGAATGCGTTCAGAAGTAACTTGCTTTCTCAAGTAAAGTAAAGCTTTCTTAAATTGTTGCTCAAAAGGGAATGCATTAATTTGCCCGTGCATCTTTGGTAAAAGTTAAATTGGCCATAAATTAACATACTGAACTTTCATAACTATTGGCATGGCAATTTTGAAAAAGATTTTTTGAAACCTCTCAAACTGTTGCTTGGTCACACAATCTTATAGTTGAGAAAATTTGCCCAACTACACAACAACAACTACAATTGCATAAGTTTTGTTGTTGGCCATCAGAATCGTTTTTTTTTCTTTTGTTATCCTGCTTGGTGAAATAATCTTCTTCTTCTTCTTATTATTATTATTCTTATTCTTATTATTATTCTGCTTCTTCAAACAATGAATGCAATGAAAAAGCTTTCTGCATCAACTGACAGCGGACAATATGAATGAATGAATGAATGAATGAGAGATGAATTTTTCACTGACGCATATATTGAAACACCGTTCCGTCTGAGTTCCGTTTGATGATAATTTATCACAACAATTCTACATACGTCAATTTTAAACATATTTACACTATTGAATTATGCAATAATTAAAAAATCAACCACTGAAAAGCTGCGAAAATTTTTCATTTCTATTTTTCCTCTCTTTGATGACAAATTTCTTCAATTCTTTGAAAATTTAACCAACTTAAATATTAATTATGAAAACAAACGGTTGCTTGAAACTGTTGAAAGCTTGTTTTCTGTACAGCATATTTTAATAATTTAAATTGCATTGTAAATCGTTGTTCATGTAAAATTTATGTTGAACATTTTACAAAACTATTCATGCATGTGGTCAAACAATAAAACGTTTAAATTTTGGTTTTCTTTTTCATTTTCCAAAATAATTTATTATCACATCAAGCTGATGAATTGATGATAAGAGAAAAAACTACTGCAATGTTGAAATTAGCAAGTATATAAATGAACAAATATCAGTGCTATCTGCAAATAATTACTAAAGGATATGCTTCTTATTCACTTTAACGCATATTCTACAAATGTTTGCAAATTTAATTTTTATCTATATCGCAGATCACGTTTATTTAGACAAGATGCATTAGCTGTGACGTCAAAGATTGAATTCTAAAAATCATCTTGATCATTCTCGTTTGAATTCAACACTTCTATTTATTTATTTGTTTGTTTGTAAAGTTTTCGTTTATATAATTAGTAATTTTGAAAGTCTCCAGACGTAAGAAGAAATTAAAAATCAACACACCTCATATTGGTAACAGATGTGTTTGAAAAATATGAATAAATTAAATTAAGTAAGTGAAGATATTTATTTGAAAGTAAGTTGAAAAATATTTTACACACATTATTAGTTTTATTTATTTAATAGCGATTTTCAAGAAACAGTCTGGAAAATTGAGTAGCAGCAGAAAAAAAAAAGTTTTTCAAGAGATTTAGCAAAAATTTGAAGAAAGCACTTGAGAAGTTTGAAGCGAACAGAAAAGCTAAACTTCTGAAAGCAAACAGAAAACAAAATACGACGCCTAAGTTCGATTTGTTAGATTAAAATTTCTAAACATTACACGTCATAAAGCAGCGGTTCAGCTATTTGAAAAGATAACTGACACGCTGTCCACAGTTGTAATGCTTTCACTGTATTGACCAAAAAAGCCCCAGTGGAATTTTAACAGTCGGCATGCTCTCATCAGACATGCCAATTTCCTTTGGCAACTTACCGCAAATGTCGAATCTTCAAGGTTGGAATGATTCCCACAGGACAAGCAAAAAAAAGATGCATGTTCCTCTTGTCAGATATTAAATACATGCCAACTGGCAGATAACAAATGGCCTTATCACTTATGTATAAAACGTGACTTTCAAAAACTTCGGTATTTGTCAATAAAACAAACAATTTTATAATATACATATAAAATTCAATTCAATTCAATTCAATTATCCAGTAATTACAATAGAAGTGATTATTTAATTTATCCCATGTTACTGTACTAGAGATACAGATTTGTTTTTTTTAAAAAAAAGTGTTTTACCTCTCTGAGCAAAAATGCGGCAACGTAGGGTGTAAATACGGCGGTATAGATTACTAACAACAATATGATCCAATCCCAAACTGCTTTGAAAGGTGAATAATGCAAAATTGTACAGTGGTTAATGCGTGCAGGCTGCAGCTTGTGTTCTGGTAAAACATCAGCCCCTAATGATAGAACCTAAAACAAAGAAAAGCAAATTTATCAAATGATGATCACTTATACAACAACAGCAACAACAACAACAGATCTATAAGATTTAGTATTTATTATTATTATTATTTTTACAATTCGACTGATGGTTCAAAAGTAACAATTATAAAACACCTACTAAAGATCTGGATCTAAATGATTTGAGAGTTTGCGAAGAGTGATGCTTTTGATGAGCTGTATAAGAAAAGGATTTCGACGAGAGGCAATTTTGTTGTTTAAATTGTCCCGCGTTTGCAATGCTTTTACGACAACGATTTGTAGCCATTATCCGCACGTGGAAGTTCCTTTTTCAACTGTGATAGTGGATAACGGTTAATCCCGTCAGACGATTAAGCTGGCTAAAGCCACCAATGACGACATCGATTACAATTCGCAAAACGTTTGTTCAGTGAATTGAAAAACTTTACAAATCATCTTCCAATGCATTCACACATGCACCAACGGCTCTGTTAAGCTGAGCGACCAGAAATATTCATGCTTTGATGGAAGCAAGAGTGCTAATGGCTGATGCATACAAACGCGCAGAGAAGAAGGTCGCAAAGAAACTACAAAATCGATCGCCACTCACTACTGATAGAAACGATCTATTTCCTCTCCGGTTGCAATGCAAACCACAAATAAGGGTAAAATGGAACCAAATGTCAACAGAAAGCGGGTGGCTAACCAACCAACCAACCAACCAACCAACTAACCGACTGACAATAACCATCACTTACAGCAAACAACGCTTGGCAATTGGCTAATCAACTGATAATATACATATATACATATACATATATATGATAGCCAGGAAAAAAAAATAGATTCCATCGAAATTATCATCAAACAACCACATTTCACAAAGCAGTGAAAAAAAATCACGTTGCAGAAATATAAATTTAAGTTTTTATGCAAAAAAAGAAATTACGCAATGATTTGTTTTTTATAATTAAATTTACATGCTTTATTTTCTTTCCAATTGGCTTTTATTTATCTTTTTCTCATACAACATGTGTTCCGTTTTCTGCTTCTTTGCAAGACAATGTTTTATTTTCTTGAATACACTTTATTGAATTCTACTACTACTATTACTACTACTACTACTACAGCCAACCAAACTGCAACTACAATTTTAAATTATATCCAACATTTCTCAGTTGGCTTCAATAATAATTCAAACCATTTCAACAGAATCAAAATTGAGCGTTCATTATTTAAAAAACTCGGCAACTACAGATAGCAGCACATTTATACCTAATCAGATTGTAGAGTATGAATAAAACATTTCATATTGCATTGATTCATTGAAATACACAAATAAAAAGTAAATATTCATATATATGTTTCTTTATTTATTTAGTTATTTCGAACAAACTTTTTAAATTAAAATTCTTGTACAATTCACATTTAAAAGCAGAATTATTATAAATTTTTCTCACCAACGATTTCATTGAACGAAAATATGCTATTTGTCAACAGTTTATTCATAACAATTAATTAAATGATAATCATTCAATTTATTTTATTAATAATTTAATATAAATAAAGAAAAAACAACATATCACTTGTTCACTTAAGTAATGCACATTGAAAGAAACAATGCACAGAATACAATCAATATATTTACTGAAAAATATTATATTTTGAATTTTTTACATATTTTTTGCACAATAAAAACAGAGAGTGAATCAATTTCTTTTGAAAATTTGAATCTCGTTTTGAATTCAAAATGATGAAATTATAACAGTCACACATCTCATATTTTTCACTTATATATATACATATATACATATTGTTTTACTGTAAAGATATTTCACAAATATTTGTCAAAAATTCTAGTAAAAAATATGATACCAAAAATTGCACTGCTACTTCAGACACAAATTGAAGCAACAAACAAAATAAATAAATAAACATCAAAAATAAAAAATATTCAAGTTATAACTTGAATCACTATTGTAATTATTGAAATTTGTCAGCACTCAATTTGCATTAAATTAAATTTAAAGAACATAAATTTAACACAGATGACAATAATTATTCATTTCGGTGTATTTCAGAGAATTTTTTGTTTTTTAAATCAAATAAACAATTTAACTTGAAAAATAAATAAAATGTAATCGAATGCATTTTTTGTTTGGTGAAGCTTATATATACAATTCAATTTACAAAAGCTGCTTTCACAAAAAAAAGCAATGTTCAATACAGCGAAGAGAATAATAACATTTAAGTTGTCTTCTTTTACCATTAAAACTCAATTTTTAAATAAAATTTTATTTAAAATGCTAAAATTCAATTAAACGACAATATTTATAAAAAAAAAGATGATTAAAAATTGCAATTAATTTTACAACAGAAAAAAATTATTCAGAAAAAAAAAATTTATTTCACAATATTGAATTTCTAGATTTAAAAAAACTGATGAAAACTTCACTCAGTGAAGGAAAAATTCCTTTGCAGAAAATCCGTTTCCATTTTGAAAATTCTCTTTACATTTTCTGAACAACAAAATAACCAAAAAATTAATTTGACAGTCATAATTTCTACACGTTGGTCATTTTTTTTGTTTTAAAAAAATAAAAAACAAAAATATTCAAGAATGGTTCAGTTTTATTTAAAAAAATTAAAATTCATATTTTTTTAAATTACTCTTTTCAAAATGCTGATTTAAATGTAAAAAATTCCATTCATTTCACAGATTACAAAAGCTTAAGAAAAGTATTGTAAAAAAGAAAAATATTAATCTTCCACGGAAAAGTTTTTTTTCAAATATGACGTCAGATCAAAAGTGGCATTTCACTTATTCATTGTTATAAATGCTCATCCTAGAAAATTATAGATTTATTTTTGTTTTATTTTTTTGAATTTGTCAAGTTGACATTCATACGATACAGTAAACCAGAATCACGTTCAAATTTATACGCTTCACACAGCTTTATGCAGAAGAAAAATCATGTTCACAAGTAAAAATATCATTCATTATAAAAGAATAAATTAAGAATTAAATTACTTTTTTTTGGTACTTCCACTACACTTTCAAAAAGGAGTGCAATTTTTTTCAAAATAAAATTTACAATTGTTCAACTATTGTTCATCTGCTTCATGATAATTTTTCACCATTCATAATATCTACTAATAAAAAAAAATCAAACGAATATTAAAAGTTCAATTGAACAATAAATAATTTTAAAAATAAATAAATTTCACAAAATAAAGTTCTTTGATTGAACAGTAAAAAATAACGTAATTGCAAACAATTTTATTTTGAAAAAAATTCAAAACTCAAATTGCATATACACATTGTATACATCTGTTTTACAATATTTAAATGAAAAGATGTTGAAGATGTTGGGTTTAATATTCTAAAATCACATTCAATGCTGAATAACTTGTACATGTGCATGTGAAATGCAAATTTTTACGCATCAAGAATAACTTGTTATTTTAGGTAATTTTTCATTACAATTTTGTTTTATAAATTAAATTATGAAATTTTAAATATATAATGGCACTGTTTAATCAAACAAATAATTTCTGCTTTTGCAATTATCAACTTTCCAGAAATTGTTGTGTTTATCTATTCAGTTATTGTTTTGAATGCATTGATGAATAACATAAATAAGAAAAATAATTTTCCAAATAAAATTTATGTTCGTATTGGAAAATCTGTTGCATTTGTCTTAATTTCAAAAGTCAGCATAATTTTAAAGTTAAATGGCCAATAAATTTGCAATAATGTTAGCAAGAGCTAGAGTTTAGAAATTATAACTAATGCATTATTTTTGAAAAAAGTATAATGTTAAAGTTAAATTACATATATATATATCGTTGAAATACTTAAAAAATAAGATGCTATAATTCTTTTTTCAAGGGTAAATTTTTCTGAGAAATAAAACTAAATTGCACAATAAAGCCAAGAATATTATACTTTGTTTGCATGCAAAAATTAGAATAAATTCGGCTGATCATCGGCTGCGTTTATAATGCTGCAAAGAAAATTTACGATGCCGTCAATGAATGGAATATTATTACTTAAACTTATGTGCTCTTTCACGTTCCACGCGGTGGTAGTTTAGTTCCATCTGATTGCGCAGTTTAGTTCACTTGCCAAAACGCATTCATAAATGAAAGCAATTAAAACTTCACATGCCTACTTTATTCAGCATTTGCAATCGCCAAATAAAATGTTTGCCGTAGCAAAATCAACAATCTGCTAAGACACACACACACACACACAGAAAAGCTTATTATAATCAATTAGTAAAATTGCATTGTTCAAACGTAAAAGTTCGGGAGAATAATGCTTCTTAAAAAATATTAAACACTGCTCTCTCTGTCATATTTTAAAAAGTATTCATTTTTGTAAAAAAGAAACTTAATTTATTGATAACAAATTATCTTCATATCAAATCACAGCTTATAAAATAAGCAATCTGACGAAGTGATAAATGGATACTATGAAAACGGGTGAAATAAGTTTCTACAAGATTTTACATAAACACTACTTAATTACATCCGTTTAGTATTTATATTTGCTATTGCACGCTTGATATAATACGAATCGATATGTCAAGTTATTTGTCTTGATTAAGTGAAATTGCAATTATAAATTTTAGCTTAAATTTGCTGAAATTGATATGGTTGAATTGGTTCAATTGGAAAACATCCGACTTTCTTTTCTTTTCTATTTTTTTTCATTTCAAAAGAATTCAAAATTTCAAATTTTTGCAAACTAGCTTGAATTGAAGATTGAATAGAGATAACGGAAAATGCTTGTGTAGTTGGAAATTAGAAAATTGAAATTTGAAGAATAAAAAAAATAGTCATTGGCAAAAGCAGACAAACTAATGTGTTCTTACTTGATTAGGAAATATACATATTGTAGTATGCTTTCGCATTCGATCTTCGTTGCTTCGAACTTCGGATACTGAACTGAAACCGAATTTCTTTTTAACATAACCTGGGAAAGCTAAGGAAAACGTCATCAGGAGAATAAGCTGATGTGTAAAAATTTGATCCACGGATGAGAAGTAAGTTATGCAAAGAGCATTTCAAAATGAGAAAAATAAGAAGAAGAAGTTGCAAAATCAAACCAATTGAAGCAATGTGAACAAAGCTTCTGACGAGCATTCATTAACATTCTATTCTGTGCAAAAATGGCAAATCCAGAAGGACATCTCGTGACAAGATGCCGATAGGTTTTGAGGAAAAAGATTTCCATTTACTGGAGCCAAATTCAAACGGCAGCTACTTGAAAAAACCAAAAGTACTGCGTGCTATTCAAGTTCAATGATCAAAACAAGCATTATACAGATGAATAAATAAATATATATATATAGAAAGATTCCTTTAAAAGTGAATAGTAGTCGGTCCAGCCAGTAGTCGGCTAGTGCTTTTTTCTTCTTCTATCAAACTCATCGTGACGTCGTTGTCTAAAGTCTAGGCAGTGGCATTCATTCAACAACGTTGTAATTTATCTCGTCTTCTATTGCTGAGAAGCAGAAACTAGCCGTCTGACAATTGTCGATTCAGCATAAAATTATTGCCATTACACACACACACACACCATGATAAATTGTTTCCAAATGTTGACAAATTAAAAGCAATGTATTAACAATATACAACAAGCTGCATCATTTCCTCCTTTGCATATATATATATATATATATATATATCCATGGTTGTACGTGTGTGTGTGTGTTGTTTAATATATTTTTCTGAATAGCTCATCTTGCCAAGCAAATGACATTGGAAACGTGAGAAAAAGAAGCTCAAAGTCAATCGAGATCGATTTCAGCTTAAATAAAAACAAACGCACACTTCCAATAAGTTTTACATTAAGCACTGTCAATCCTCTCGTTCAAAGCTTCATATTGTTCACCATTCATTACTAACCCCCCAAAGCTGTAATGCAAAAACAAGTAATATAAAGATAACTTCAATTGATTCCTTACAATTAATAATAATAATTTAAAATTATAAAAGAAAAAAAAGAACAACACATATACGATACGATATATTATATGTTCAATGAAGTAAAATTGAAATGGTTTTTTTCTCAGTGCTAAAATATTGGCAAGCAAATTTGCCAAAAGCAGTTCGTAGTACAATGTCACACAAATTTCATTGTCGCCTTAAATGTCTCTCATTTTACATAAATGAATGTTAATATTTTGGGTTGTTGAAAAAAGAAATCAATACAAGCATCCATTAACGGTCATTGGGATTTTTAATTTTTTTTTTTTAAGAATTTCATTTGCAAATAATCTATCTAATAAAAATTAAAATACAAAAAAAAAGCAAACAAATAAGCAGTGCTCAACAACATAAAAAAAACATATGCAAAAGTGGTAAAATTAAAAAAACAAATATTGAATAGAATTATAAGTAATAGTTGAAAAGCAAATTAAGCAAATTACAACGAGAATTGAAATAAAATTTTTTAAAACAATAATCACTGGTTAAATTTAAAAAAAATATTTTTTTTATTGTTGTTGTTGCTGGCTAATGTGCGGTAAAAATAATCCCAAATTTCAAAAGGAAAAGCCAAAATTAGAGAAAGCTGAAAAGACAGATAGACAGAGCCAGGAAAATATCAATATCAAAATGATTGATATGTTGACTTGCAGTGTGAAACTTCTTCACATCTTCACTTATGCACACTTTGCTACTTTTTTCCAAGCAATAACGATCCCTAGACTATTGAAAGTTGCAACTGCAAAGTTGCTGCCATTTCAGAAGAGCATTTAAAGAAAACTTGCATTTAAAATTTCAATTAAAATTTAAAAATAACTGCAAAAAATATCTACACTGGTTTTCATTGATAATTATACCTTAATAGGATATGATTATAAAATTTTCATAATTTAAATTAAGCATCAGAGTATTGCAAATTTTTTTTTGTGCAAACTTGTATTAAATAAATGAAATTCTAGCAAGACAAATTTATTCATCATTTAGAGATCAGAAAACTTATCACTTTATGACAGCAGTTCTAATATTATAAATTGCTGTTGATTAAGGATGATTAATTAACAAAAAACAAATACACTGCTAATAGATAGAGTATTAATTACAACAAATACAAAAATTAGATTATTTTCAGGGTTCTATGTTGTATGTAGAACAATGTCAAGATTGGATTCGATGAGCTAATATTGATGGTTGAAAATAATTGAGAAGATTACATTACATTAATTAATAATATTTCATTTTAAAGAGAAAAAAACGCTTTCTTTTTCTTCTTTCTTCAAAGATGCAAAGATTTCTGCAGACGGACGATCTTAATCTGGTAGTCAGTAGTCAATTAAAATTTTATCATTCCCATCTTACGTTCAACATCTTTTTCACCAGAAGACAGAACAGACAAATATTCTCTAGATTTGCTAGGCTTCATTTCCGTTTCAAATAAAATTAAATTCTCCAAATTAAAATACATCACATATTTTCTAACAAGCAAAAGAAAAACAAAACAAAAAAACACAATAGCAATTGAGTAAAAGCATAAAAAAAAGTCACAGAAGAACTTCATTGCAATAAAAACTACACTATTGGAATTTAATATATTGTTGAAAATTCACTTTTTCCAAACTATGGGACCAATTAAATGAATCTTGAATAACTTTTGAAAAAAATTCATTGCGCTTCACTTCGGAAAGCGAACAAAGAAAAAAACAATAATAAATTAATAAAAGAAAGAATCTATCATGCAAAATAAATTCATATAACAACAAATACAAATTATACCAAAAAAAAAGAGTAAATTTTCAATTATTGTACACACAATAACTGCACAGTTTTTTGCTGATGCTGCTAACGTTGTGCATTAGTAATAAAAAGAAGAAAACCTCTCTGCTAATATTATTTCAATTTCACATTGCTGACAAATTTTCAATTCAAATTCAACATAATAAATTTCAATTATTAATAATTGAATATAATAATATTATATTTCATTTAAGAAAAACAAAATAAATAATAATTTGATAAGAAAAATAAAATTCAAATAAATCAAAACAATTGAATTATTAAATAATTTCCTGATTTATTGAATTCGAAATAAGTGAAATTGATTTGATTTTGGATTCGTTTAAAAAATAAAACTGATAAAAAAGATATTGAAAAATTGATTTTGAACATAAAATTTGAAATTAATTTCAAGTTCATACACAAAAAAACAAACAAACTCGCTCATTACAGCTAATCAGGTTTGCAAGTTTTATTGATGCAAAAGTTGAAACGGTAAATGATTGTTTGTGTAATTTTACAAACATTATACATTGTCAATAGTTTTTATTTGGTTACAAATAAAATTTTACTAATAGTGATGAAATAATCAGGATTATTTAAATTTAAATTCAAATGTGAATAGTTTCAATCGGTTCTCACCTACCCTGGATGAGTTGTTGAAATAGCCTACAAACATGTTGTCAATCGTGCTCTTTCAGACAAAGTGCTAATAATAACAGATTAAGAAATTAAATACTAGAATTACACATTACACAAAACGACTTAAATTTATAGATATTATTTATAAATAATTCGATAAATATTATGAAATAAATGGAAAAGTTTCGTGCTTCAATCTCACAGAACAACAGATGGCACGGTGTGCTCCGGTGAACATATCAGATGATGCACAATGCAAAACAAAAGTATTCATTTTGCATCAGTGAAGAAATCAATTTGGAAGAAAGAACCAGATGTGACGTTCGTCGCAGTTCCTAATTGTAAAAGATAGCATCACTGGGGCATATGGATCAATAACATTCAACGATTGTCCTCACGATAAGCAAAACTTCTCATTCATTCTTTGAAAAAAAAATTTTTTCAAATCATCTTCAATAAAAATCCACTAACTGTTTAATATGTTCAACCGACAATTGAAACTTGCATACAGTTGTGAAAATATTTTAAATAAAAAGAAAATTGCTTCAAACAAAACGAAGACCCTGTTAAAAAATATTTCATCAAAAAAAAAGATGTTTCCATGAAAAATAAATTAGTGCACTGTAAAATGACAACAAAAACAAATAACTAAAAAAATACAGTACTGTACAAAAACTGTAATGAAAATGTGGATTTACAAGTTCAAATTTAAAAAAGTAAATAAAAAAAAATAAAATGATTCACCGACAATAATTGATAATGCAATTTTTCAACTGAATTAAAAACTTTTAAAACAAAAAAAAAATTAAAATTATTTTGCTTCAATTCTGTACAATATTTTTCATTCAATCAACATCGACTCGTAAAAACAATTGCACTGCAACGATTGAATTAATTCAAAAAATGCTTTTTTAAATTAACAAATGTCAACGAAGAAAACATAAATTATGTAAACCATTTATCTAATGTTCGTTGTGTTTCAAATATTAATCAAAAAAGAAAAAATTAATAATGCAAAAGCATTTATTATTTTTGCAACAAGGTAAAATGTCGAGGAAGAATTGAATTGTTTTTTTTTTCTAATACACCTCAAAATTTAGTCAGTCAATTTTCAAATTTACATTTATGAAAATGTACTTGTCAGTGAAGGAATAAATAAATTAAAATAAAACAAATCAATGTTCAAAAAAAAAAGTTCTCATTCTTTCCTTTTCTATTTTTTGCTTGCTGCAGCGATTAATTGAAATTGATGTCGTTGATGATGACATTTTAATAAATTGATAAAAATTGTACAGTTCCAATGAATATTCGTTTCAAGCTATAATTGCATGCATCTGTCTTATTGTCAGCAAGCAATTTGTCAAATGTTGTCAAATCAAAAATTCCACAAAATATGCCTCGTATTCATTGTTTGAAAAGCAAATTTCAAATACAAAATACAATATGAAAATGTTCGTGCTGGATTTTTATGATAATGTTTAGGAAATATATAACAAAAAAAAATTAATGAACAGAAGAAAATGTGTAAATAGGAATTCGAAATTCTAAGCTTTCCATTAAAATAAAATTTCTCATAAAATGCATCCAAGTTTTTTCCAACTGGAGAGACTTTTTTTTTCAAAAAAAAAAGAACACACATTTTCCATTAAAAATATTATTTTGAAAAAAAAGCACTTTTTGAAAGTTTAAATAAAAAATTGAAGCAAAAAACAAATGCTAATAATCTCAGCGTCATATGAAAATAATTTTAAACGCTTAATAATAAAAAAATATCAATAAGCAAAAATTAATATGAAACTCTTACATTTTCAGCGATGAAACTTAATGTCGCGCTACCACGAGATAATTTTCGTTTCGGAAGGTGGCACATTGTTGTTGACAATTTGTTCAAGAAACTGCAGTTTTATATGCAAATGAGAAGAATTAAGTTGAAATGATGAGATGAGAAAAAAAATTTCACAACTGTAGAAAGTCATCAGGAGAAGAGAATGTTTGTTGAGATCAGATCAGGACAGGATCAAATCCAATGCTCCTGTAGTCAAAGTACCCCAGAAATAATTTGCTAAATTTTGAAATGAAATAAAAATAGTCACAATAGCCCAGGCTTTTTTCCCACTCTCTAGCCTATCAGATTTAAGCATTTACCTCTCGACGAGGCGTAACTTCCAATAAGAGAACATTCCAACTGATTAGGCATTTTTATGAAAATTATCAGAACAGGTAAGTAGAAGCTTCAAACTTCAACCAACTCATCTTTTGTTCATTTTGAAAAATATATCTATCCTATTCAATAATCCATCCATCATCAACTTTTATTATTATTATTATTATAGAGTCAGTGAGCCAGCCAGTCAACCAGCCAACCAGCTAGCCAGTCAGTCAGTCAGGTTGCTTTTACTTTTGCTGCAGATTAATGATGCACAATTTATTATCATTATTATTACTTTTTCTTTATTATCATTTTGATTGTAAAATATGATGTTGTTTTTTCTTTTTTTAAATCTTAATAAATTCAAGTGTGACAAATTGGAAAAAAATTAATTTTTTTTTTCATTTTTAAATAAATCAAAAAAAAAAAATTATTATCATAATTTCACTTGAAACACTTCAAAAATCGAATACCGTAAAATACAATAAAGTTCAAATGAAAAAAAACAAAACAAAGAACATTTTAAAATTTGGTACAATTTGAAATAGTGGTGATAGAAATTAATTTGAAAATAAATAAAAGTAAAATAATTCTTAAAAGTGACAAATGAATAAAGAATAGACCATGGGAAGAGAAGATAAAAAAGAGAATTAAGCCATGCAAACCACCATGCACAGTGGTTAATGAAAACAAAGCTTTGTGCTTAAATTTGAGTTGGCAAAATCAATAACAACAACTACTGCTATTATTATTATTATTATTATTATTATTATTATTATTATCATAAAGTCATGCAATTTCAAAAGTTATTCTCCAATGTCACACACATGGTGATGATGATGATGGTGGTGGTCGTGACATAGACATCTCGAAAATGCTAAACCTGTATGCAAGTGTAATTGAATAGTTTGCTCATTCTATCAAATTAGTAAATAAATATGGTAAAAGTAAATTTTAATAAAAAGAAATAACAAGCAGAATTGTAACTGCTCAATTTTTCTTCCACTCCATGCGATCATATTGCAAAAGCTTGAACAAAACGGTTATCTATCATCTGCTGTGTGTACTGCCACAACTACTGCTACAACAACTAAACTACTCGATCGTCGAAAGATTACGTTTCATCAATTAGTGCATGGATACTTTACAAAATACATTTCATTTATTCAAATAAATGAATGAATATACAAGAAAAATAATAATAGTAAAATTTTGAATAAATAACTTTTAATAAATTGAAATTTCAACTCTTTTTAAATATTCATCACTTCAATAATTTATTATTTATTATCAATTTTGTTTTTATTTTTATTTCTTGATTAAAAATGATCATCTTTTTGTATTGTACAAGTGAATAGCCGAAAAACAACGAATAACATATGCACAACAACAATTCACATTCATTCAAGTTTGCATTTTTGTAAAAAGAAACCCTTTTATGATTTATCAAATTTATTATATTAAACAAAGCAAGCATGAAAAATGCGCAAAGAAAGATGCTTGCAGAAAATAGAAGAAATTGCATTTTCTGTTCTGATTCATCAATTTTTCATAACAATTTTCAGTTAAAATTATTCCCATGCAAAAGTATTGCAAAAGTTCGGATCACAATTGAGAATTATTAATTGATTGGAAAATGTTAAGAAAGAATTAACATGAACAGCGTAATAATAACAGATATCAGGTGTGAATGAACAATTCTTTTGCTGACTATTTGCCAGGAGATCATTTATTTAAATTTAAAAAACAAACAGAAAAAAGTTAATAATAAAAGCTTTTTTGTTTTAAATAATAATTAACACTTCTTCTAGAAATTGATTGATTGATTGATTGATTGATGGTTGAATTGAATTTTACAACAACAAACACGCACGTTAATTGAAAATTAATTTCTATTATTTTTCGCATGTTCTATTCGTTTGAATTAATGTGAAAATGAAAAACGTTCTCACATTTCAATTTTCACAAATTCACACAAAGTATTGTTAATCAGACGAAGAGAATAAACAAAAATATTCATGAAAAAAAAATTATATAAAGTTTTTTTTTACAAAAGCAAATTTTAAATTTGCATTTTTGCAAATTTTGAAAATGAAATTGTGCACATTTATTTACCTGCTGTTGGTTTATCATCGTCACTGATTGAATAACAGCAAAGCTCGTGTAAAAGAACCAAATGCGTCGACATCGACCGATGGCAATAGTAGTTGATACCAATGATGAAGTCAATTTTTATTACACGTTCAACAAGCTTCCTATTCACTATGCATCTTTTTTTTCAGCAGCAGACAAACAAACAAACAAACAAACAAAATTTTATAAAGTGTAAATAATAATAATAATAATATCAAGCTAGATGTAGATATAATGCAGATGATATAGATGATAATGTGTGTTGGACGTGCAAGCAGATGAGAAAAAAAAAATATATATATATATTGAAAAGGTGAAATAAGAATAAGAAAAAAAAATTTCGTCAACGTGTTCAATAATTTCGTTTGTCCTATACGTATTATATCTGCGTGTGTGTGTGTGTATGTGTGTGCGTGTGGGGGTGGGGTGTGGGCAATGTGGTTTTGTTCAATTTGTCCGGTCAAAGCAATTCTGCGACATATTGAACGCGGAGAAAAACTGAAGCAGAATTAATGCTGCTGCAATTAAAAAGTTGCTTCGTCAGAATTATGAATTATGTTGCTTAATAATCGCCTATTTTGCTTCTATTGTTTTACGCCCAATCACACGAACGATCAAAATTGGCCACACAAGCTTTTGCCATTATTACCTACCAGCTATGAGCTCTGAACCAAGAAAAGCTAACCCCAGCACACAGAGAACTCAGACTAGACCAATTTTATGATTCACCAATAATAATAATAATAATAATAATAATAATAATAATAATAATTGTAGTGGTAGACCGAATTTATTATTGAACAACTTAGGTGGAAACGGCAGGTGCCAAAATATGAACAAGAAAAAGAAAATCGACACACAAACACACACACACACACAGAGGGAATTGCTAATTTTTTTGTTTTATTTTTCCATGCTAACAAGAGGAAATATTCTTCTTATTTCAATAATAATAATAACAATAATTTTTTTTTCTACAAAAAAATAATCAATAGAATATTTTTGTTCACAATTATTATTGTAAAATAATAATTTCAACACTTGGTAAACTGAATTTCAATGTCACAAAAGCAAAATTGATCATCATTTATCAATTTTACTGTGAAATAAAAAATTTTCAATTTTATTTCATGTACTTATTATACAATTATCTATTTTTTCTTTTCTTTTTTTTAAATGTACACAAACAGAAAATATATACACTGCATTCGTTGTTGTGAATGTGGATTTTAATCTATGATGAAAGAAGTAATTATGGTTATTTATTTTATTAAAAATAAATTCTAAATTAAATTTTGAACATTTAAAACATGTTGCAAATGTCGTGAAGCAATTAATAAATCAGTTGATTAAT
The DNA here is from genome assembly GCA_001447755.1 of Trichinella papuae. Classification (NCBI taxonomy): domain Eukaryota; kingdom Metazoa; phylum Nematoda; class Enoplea; order Trichinellida; family Trichinellidae; genus Trichinella; species Trichinella papuae. Next base: position 20,355 of record JYDO01000214.1, on the reverse strand, counting down.
TTTATAGAATAGGACAGAATTTTTTTTAAAAAAAATATTTTTTAACTCAAATTTTCAACAGGCAAATTAGAATATCACTGGTACTGCTTTTCGTGTTTGTAATAATGTTTAAATATATTTCAAATGGAAAATTTTTTTCTTTATTTTATCACACTCATAAATTTTCACCTGCTGAATTGAATTTAAAAAATTGTCTCAAAATAATTTGGATTATTCAATTAAAGTTGCTAACTATGCTTACCTTTTCTTTTTGACTCTACTTTAAAAATATTCAGTTACCCAAGCGAAAAGATTCACATACAAACAAGCAAAGAATTGAAAAGAAAAGTTCACAGTAAAAAAATGTTTATCCTCCAATTACAAAAATAATTGAATATCTTTTACACACACTTATATATATATATATAGGTATGTATGTATGTGTGTAATATTAGCTAACTTCTATTTGCTAATGTGAACAAAAGAATAGATTGAAGAATATAAAAAAAAAAAACTAAATTTATACAAGTGAATTACAACTATTGCTTATAAGAAGAATAATTAAATGTAGATGATGCTGAAATGAAATTAATTTCCTCAACTCAACGGACCGATAGACAGACAATGAATACTTCTTCATTTTCAAATGCTTACAAATTGTTTCTTCCAATAATCGTCTCCCAAAAAGCCAAAATGTGTATTGAATTTTTACCCCTTCACACAGATGGAAAATACTTTTTCTCCCATTGCCTGGGCTTGCAATTTCAACGCCACTCTAACTCAATAATATTAATGATTTCACAACAAATTAACTGCAAATAAATCAATCAATGCATTCAAGTTCTTCCTTCCTTTCTTTTTTTTTTATCAATTCTTGTCTCAGGTTAAATGTTAATTTTTCAATTAATAAAATTCATCTCAGTTTTTTTATTACATACATTTTCAACGTATGTAGTACATATTTGAGTTTTTTTGTTATGTGTAAAAATTATAAAATTATTATACCATACATCGAGCTTGTATATATTATGATATACAGAGAAAAAAGGAAAATAAATGAAAACATTTCAATCTTTGTAAAATAGATATCAAATTTAGAACAAAATTTCCATACTTAATATAGTGCTCTGCCAATGGTCGTCCTCTGAGAATGAACAATAATTTTACAGCTTACAGTGGTACAGCTAATGAGAAAAGTTGAATTAAAAATAATATTTAAACAGATCGAAATTACAAACGATGTTGCGTCATCATTCCAATTCTAAAATAAAACTTCCAAAAGCTCTCCTACTGAAACAAGTACCTCTTATTGTTGTACTTATGAATCATATATTAAAATCCATTTGAAAGATTAAACAAAAAAAATGAAAAAAAAATATACAATTTACCCAACTATTTGCACAGGATAATTAATATTGAATGAAATCGACTGATTTAGTATTGAAACAAAAGGAAATGCTCAAACGATAAATGATAATTTAAAAAAATGCCAATTGAAGTTTACAAATTAATATAAAAAGTTTAAAATTATTGAATTATGTTAAAATGGAAAATAATTTAGAATAAAAGAGAAGTTGAGCGCACGAAATTGTTGTCGATTCAAATTTAGTAGTGCAAATTGAATTTAGAGATGATTCTTACTGCGGCGAATTTATCTCGCAAACGATGTGCTGGTCCTGAACACTCCTTCACTGTGGAAGTCCGATCCGCTGCGAACGACTCGCTGTGATGAGTTGCAAATATTTTGGTGCTGAAAAATAAATTTAAAATATTGAAATGATTTTCAACAAAAATGTACCATTTACATAAATGAATAAAATTTTTCATGAATTTTTGTTCATTTTGAAAATCGATCATTTATCATTTATTTTACATCAGCAAACAATAATAAAATGCAATATAATATGCATTAAAAATAAATAAATTAATTAATATAATATAAACCCAGTCGTGTAATTTAAATAATTTCATAAATTTTAATCATCTCATTTGTTTTTTATTTCTCAAACACGCCTATCAACAATTGAAGAAATAAGCTGAAAATTGAATAAATAAATTTAAACAAAACCGATTGACAATTGAAAGACAAAAATTAAAAAAAAATTTATTTAATTAATTTCTTCAATCAACAACATACTTCATTTAACTTTATTTTTTTGAAATTAGAATTGAGAAGAAAAAAAAACAATTCTTACAAATCTGAAGTAAACAATGGAAAAAAGAGAATTTTTAATATATTTTTATAATCTGAACAACGTCTGTAAAAAAATAAATTTAAAAAAATTATTTAAAAAATGCGTCAAAAGCAAAAAAATCCTTCAACAATCCTGCGAATCATTTTTTTCTGATTACCATATTACAGACTTTCAACGCGTCGCACAATCTGTTCACGTTCAAGCAAATTCTCATCTCAACTTTCACAACTGGAGAAGTGGAAAAAAAGAAACAAATAAATAAAAAAAATAATAATAAATGACCATTCTACTTGGAAAAAATTACAATAACTTCGCTTTTGTACAGTTGATTTATTTTTTTGGCAATTTCAGCAATTTCAGCATACAAATTATACAGAATAATGAAAAACAAGGTCAAATTTAATTGAATTTTGAAAAAAAAATTCCTACTAAAAAGTATAATAAATGATAAAAAATAATTGATCGTTGTTGAAATTCTTTAAAAAAAAATTATTCAAAGTGTAAAATATTGAAATGAAATAGCAAAAAAAAACAAAAAGTATCAAATCACGATTTTAAAAAATTCACAAAAGGATAAAAGTTTTGAAAATAAATTCAACTTGAAAAAATATATAACTGAATATTTATATATATATATATGTCGTTGTTTTCTTCTTATTCTTTTTTTATAATTAAAAAAATTTGTTTTGGCGTTTTAAATTCAGTTGTTGGGAAAAATAAGAATTTTTGAATAAAAATGGATGCACGTACGAGAATGATGATGATGCAACCGATTGTAAGGGAGGTGTGCTTGAAGCGGACATGAAATTTCGATTCGGCTGTAGAAATCCTTCTGATGCACTAAAGTTGGACAGCTTGCGTTCTTGTATAATTGGCAAGTGATGATGCTTCAGACCTGGCGTGGAAATTTCAGGCAACAAATCTTTGTCCACTTTCAAAAGAATACCTGCCAATAAATGAATGAATAATTTGGAACATTTTACAAAATTTGAAAATTAATATATATATATATTTTTGTAAAATTAATCAACTTGGATCACTGCAAAATACTCGATTCCTTGAACGCGTAAATTCGGCCGAATTGTGGACAGGTGAAGAAGCATTACCTGAAACAGAAAACATAGGAAAATACAAATAATATTTATTTATTGAAATATTAAAAAAAAAACAAAAATACAAACTGTATGCAGATGCACACAACAACAACAACAACAACAACTGACTCTTCGATAACAATAAGTGAGCAACTCTTTAAAACGACATTAAATGATTTAATTTTTAAAGAAAATCCTAGACTAATAATTCTTCTTCAATTATTGATTCAAATCAATCCGATGAAAAGCCAATGAATAAATTTTCGATTACTTAAAAAAAGAAAACATTTCCAAATTGAACAAATTACGCGTTTTCTTTTTATTTTAAATATAAATTTAAAAAATATATATCAATTAATCTTAACTATACATGATAAGTAATAATTCTTTTTTTAATAAATAATAAACACAAGTTTTGTTGAATATCAGAAAGTTATCACAATTATTTTCTTTTTTTTAAATAGAACAAACAATAAAATGAATAAATTAATTAATATTCATGCTTTATTTTTTTTCTGCATTTTAAACAAAACTAAGATTTATTTCATCAGTATAAATAAATTATTCTTTTTTTGTTTCTTCTTTGATGAACAGGCAATTGAATATTATTTATTTTTAATTCATAAAACTTGATTGAATTGAAAAATTATTTATTTATGAATAGAATTAGAAAAATTTTAATGAAAAAAAAAACAATTACTGTCGGTGTATTTTGTAATTTGTTTTAAATCTGTTTGTACAAGTTGTATTGTTGATAATATTAAAATTAAAATATACTGAATAAATAGATTAAAATTTATAATTTCCAACAAAATTCAAAATTTCACTACATTATTTAAAAAAAAAGAAAACAATTTCAAATTCAATACATTTAGTTTTTATTTTTTGTAAAATAATTTTATCGAATAATAACAAAAAATCGAATTGATGCATAAATAAATTTAACAAAAGGAATTATTATTGTATTTAAATAAAAATTAATATCATTTGAAAACTTAGACAATAATTATATTAGAAATGAAACATTTATTTATTATTTATAATATGAGAATCAGAAATAAAAATTTAATTAAATTGAAGTTTTGTGAGTAAAAAAAAAAGATTATTATCATTATTATTATTTTATATTACAGTGTAAAATAGAAAATTGAATTCTGTATGCCATTCTCATGTATGCATTGAATTTATTGATTAAATAATCTGCTAAAAATAATCACGAATGGCATAAAAATTACGGAAATGAAAAAGAAGAACTAAAAAAAAGAAATTCAAATACTTATTGGATATGCATAAAGTGAATGAAATTTTCAACAAGAAAAATTGTTTAATAAAATTATTATTCAATTATATAAATTATTCAAACAACAACAACAACAATATAAATTATAAGATTAATTGAAACTTACTGATTGTTTGATTATTCTGTCGACGATATGAATCCAATGAACTTTCTAAAGATTCGGAGACGGTTCCTGCTATTGTAGAGGATCGCATACGACGAAATGGAACAACACGGACAAGTGGAATTGTTGGATTGCTTGTAGACGAAGCCGATTGCACAAGCTCAAGCTGCTGCTCAATGTTGTCATCAATGTCGGCTAACTTTTCCCAGCTGGTCTTCATTTTCTTTCAACACGGAACAACAGTATGCAAATCGACCAACTGTCAACTGTACTAGATCATTCTTCTCATTTCACCTAAATCAATACCGTATACCATATATATATATATACATTGTTGAAACTTCATTTATTATGTTTTTTTTTAAAGTTATCTATCTGAATAAATTTTTTTCTTCTTATTTTCATTTTTAAATAAAATATCACTCTTTAACAATGCCAACTGTCATCAAATCAACAACCACCTCTTGCTTTCTATTCCATTTTAGTTATCCTATCATTTTGCACGGAACATTTGCTTTTATTATAGCCAAGTGTATATAGTGTAAAACTCATCCACCAATCAACCATAAGAAACCAATATATTGACCTTTTTATTCTCAATAATATTACAATTTTAACATGAACAGAACAACAAGCATATCAAAAAAATTATCATCACATATTTTATTTATCATCAATTTATTCAAAATTCAATACAAACAAACAACAACAAATAAACATAATACAAGATTTAATTAATTTCATTTAATTTGATCTGTTTTTTTTTCAAATTACCAATTAATTTTTCCAAAATAGTAAACTTATTATTAACAAATTAGCATTGTTTTTCAAGTTCAGTATTATCAGTTTCTTCTCCTCTTCCCCTTTTTATTTTATAACAGTGGAAAATTGTACAATTGATTATTATTGATTAACAAAATGTCATGCACGCATTCCAAATACAAAAATATATAATGAGATTATACTTCTTCATGAGGTTCCATTTTTAAAATAAAAATTATTCATTGATAATTGAATAATTTACTTCTTTTATTGTTAAATTAATAATATAAAACAAAAAAAAATCCACGATTAGCATAAAATTAAGACATGCAACTGTGAAAAAGTATAAAAATTGCATTGCCATGATCAATTTTGAGTAAGTGAATTTTTGACAAAAGAAGAAGAAAAAGAAATTTGAATTTAAAAAATCAATAATTTGGGTTTTTTGTTTCTCTTTGAAAAAAATTTTTTTTTCTTCAACCAAAATTAATTGTTCTCAAGCTTTTCATTACAATCCATCGAGATAATCGAACGTTTTCAAGTGGCAAATTACAATGAAAAGTGTCACTGGAGAAGAGAAAATTATCAATACTGTCTCCTTCGAGAAGATTAACAATGCAAATAAAAAAATATTAAAATATATCATCAATTTCTTTTTATCGCACACCACACCGCACCAAATCAACACCTACCTGCTTGTCGACTGATTTCAATCTATACAATGAAAGCAATTCCAAAGCTGAAATTGTTTCATCAATTCAAATCATGCACAATTTGAAATCAATTACTCACATTAACTACACTTTTCTATTTTCAACTTTATTAAATTTTTTTCTTCTATTTTTAAATTTTACATTTTTTATTTAAAAACGCTAAATGAACAGTCCATTATGTTTAAAAAAATGTAAATTTCTTCTTTTTTTTCAGAATCCGAACAGACAACTAAAAACCTTTCACATCTTCTTATGTTAAAATTAATAAAATAAAATAATCCATAATCCTAACAACAATTTTGAAAAGTCAATATCGTTCGTCAAATCGTACAAATCGTTCCATTCTTGTGTATTATTTTGTGTACAATCATATTTTTTACAAATAATAATTCAGAAAATTATCTTACATTAACATCGACATGTGAAAAAAAGCAGTAATAATGATCGTCTTCAATTAAATTTCAATTCAGTACAACATTTGCCATGAAAAAAGCCATTATCATACAATGAAGCAAAAATCTCTCTCAATAATACACTTCATTTAAGAATTTGAATGCAATTTGTTAAAAATGATCAAACATACTGTAAATAAAGCAGATCAACTCATGTATCATTATTTTGTTTTGTTAAAAATCTTTTTATAATAATTCATTTGACATCAAATTGTTTTTTAATTTTAAAAATTAAAATTTTATACTAAAGAAAATAATAATGCTTTCTCATATTTTATGTAAAATATTTTTATTTATGATAATTTTATGAAAAGATCCAAGTAAAAAAGCGTGCAACATGCAAAAAGTGAATAAGTCAGATAAAGTGATAAAGTAGAAGCAAAAAACTAATAGTAGAAGAAGAGGACGAAAAAAAGTAAGAAATTGAATTTGAATAATGAATGAAATAAAAATGAAAATTAATTTGATTTATATTTAAAAGTTCAATAAATTTAATAATGATAAAAATAATAAACAAAAGAAAGACTATTTTCGAAAAGATTTATAATCTGTAAAAGTGATGGAAAAGGGAAATAATTTTTTTTTTAAATATAATTTTACTTTTTAACTGGAAAATGTATGTGAACTTTGACAATGATCAAGTTTGATATTCAATATTTGCAGAAAAGTGAGTTAAATGCCAGATTTGATCAAATCCAACATTTCAGATAACATTTCTTTAAGCAAAGTAATCACCCTTGAAATGCTTGATGTTGATTGATTTATCTTTTTGTTTCACATCACAAGCTTGTCTTTTCTATTCTTTTTTTTTTTTAAATTCTTCTTTTTTCCCACTGAATAATTTTGACGAAAAGTCAAATAATTTAATTTTAAATTTTTTCCTCCTTTTTTAAGCAAATGCTTGTCCAATTCAAGCAGCAGTCAATTTTTCAAAAAAACAATTTACAAGAACAACTTCTAATTTTCTATTGTTGAATTCAAACAAATTCCAAGTCACTTTCACAAACAGTAACACTTTTTCATAACATCCTGAAGATCAGTAAAACAAAAACAACAACAACAACAACAACGGCCACAACTAAATCAGTGATGAAATATTTCAATAATTATCATATTAAAAAAATTACACTATTCTCGCATATTTATAATAAATACTTTTTTGTCATTTCCTTTCTTTTTTTGTTAAAGAATATAAATTGTTATTCTATTCATTTTTAGTTTTTTCAAATATACCAACTACTACTACTACTACTACTACTACTACTACTACTACTACTACTACTACTACTACTACTACTACTACTACTACTACTACTACTATTGAACAAGTACACTTGAATTTTTCAAAATTTCCTTTGAAAAAGTAGACTAAGAAAAATGACAACAATGCAAGTAAAAACATCTTTTTCATGGCATTTCAAATTTTCACTGTTCTTTTTCAATCTCACTTTTTTTCTTAGGTAATATCCGAATATTATTAATACTTTCTTCAATACATATGTATATATGTATTTTTTGTTTAGTTATTGTGTAAAATTTATTTATCAATCGATGGATATTGAATTTGAACCTTGAATTGATGATATTAGTTGATTTCAATATTGAAAACAATAAAACGAAAATTTTCAATTTGAAAAGTGCTTTCAAGAAAATGCGAATAATGAATGATACTATCAAATTTCCCCGAAGCAGATGAAATTTAATTATTCACAGACTATTCCTAACCAACGCATATATATATGCATAGAGTATACTAATGAAACGCTACTTATTTCAACTTTACACAACCGTTAAGATTTTATTGTTCTGAAATAATAATATACAAATAAATACGTAATAAATGAAAATTTGAATACTATTAATGTAGATTATTGAAGAAAAAAATTTTTTTTTAAACAGCATAAAAATTTCAATGAAATGTTTGGCAATGAATGGACTTACTTCAGATAATTTGAGATTTCAAATGTCACGCAAAAGTGCACAAAACAGAAGAAGCTGAAGAAGATGAAATTCGGGCAAGTATAGATGAAAATCACTTTTCTCAATGAGAAAGAACTTTGAAATGTTTAAAAATTTGATAATCTTAAAGCAGCAGTTGTGTCACTGAGGAATACTTTTGACGTCTGTTGATGATGATGATTTTGCCATATTTCACAACAAACAAACAAACAAACAAACAAACAAACAAATGCACTGTAGAATGTTGTCTCTTGTTTATTGATTAAATAAATGAACAAATTATGTAATTAGTGATGAACAAAATTTAAAACTGCAGAACAGTGGAACGGTTTTCTTTGATTTCTGAATTTTCCACTTGCCACCAACAACTTCACCACCGACCACCGGATGATGAAGCTTACTTGTCAATTGACATCGAAGCATGTTGCTTGCTGCTAGAACCGACTGCCGTCCGGCAATCAAAAATGACGCAATTGCTTAATTGCGTAAACTCGTAAAGACTGGATGAATTCCGGCATTGGTGCAAGCAAATTGCTTGACACACGTACACGCAAACTACACATACACCACACACGCATGAATATTCACCCCACCCCGTCCTACAGCACACAACACATCTTATCGTTGATATTCTTATTATTTTCTTCAATTATATGCTTCTCGCTTCTATATTAAAATTATTGAAGATTCATTATTTATATTTACAAAAATATGATGGTTTTAAATTAATTACACCTATTAATTTCAATAAACATAATTCAAACACATTATTTTTTAATAATTTTATTTTTTACAGAAAAACAAATACAAATTTTAAGCAATGAAAACAAAATTGGTAGATTGATGTAAAATTTAAAAAAAATAAAATAAAATAAAAGTAAAGCGATTATCAGAAATGAATAATCGTTGCTAATTGCATGAACATTCAAAATAAGTTAACATTAGAACAAAAGAGTAAAGCATGAGGAAATGTAGGATTGTAGGATTGTTATTTGATAGTTTCAAATCATTAGCAAATCTAACAACTTATATTAACTGTATTTCATTTATTCATACTATGAATATCACATATATATATTTCTTTATTTCAATTTATTCTTCACAAATGATGAACAAAAATCTTTTGTTTAAAGCAAAACCACAACCTTAAGCTCACCAGAACAACAGATTTATTATTATTAGTATTATTAGTTCTGGTCATCTGGGAAATTATCTAATCAGTAAGGGTTTTATTCTTTTAAATGATCGCCATTGAACATTAGTTGCTTCTTAAAAATGACAGCAAAAATTATCATCACCAACCAATAAGACAGATGACATCTGACAACACTAAATACAATGGAAAGTAAAAAAATTTACTCAAACTTTACTTACTACTCTAAAGCTATATATATATATATATATATATATGAAGTAATCTTGATATAAAATTTTTTATCAAAAAAAATCTGTCCCAGGATCAACAACAGTCAGTATACATGGACAATGTAAACTACAAGCTCACGTAAAAAGAATCAACATTGTTGCGCATGATTTTGCATTTCACTTTACTTTTTTTCATATTTTCATCTATTTTCAAATTCAATTTTTGCAATCTATTACAGCATGATAACTTTTCTTCAAACAGAATTTTCATGAAATATTTTTTTGAAATTTTGACACGAGATAATTTCATTTTTTCAATTCTCTCATGCTACTTTTTCACATTAAAAAATGAAAAATATCTATATCGAATGTAATTTTTAAAATTATACTTTACACAAGTAAACTTTTTTTAACTTTTCAAAGCAGAATAATACACAAAAATAATGCAAATACAATATTTAAAGGACACTTTATAAATGTACTTCTTTGGACGAAAACGTCAAACATCAATAATTTCTACAAATACTGTAAAAATTTGTATTTTTTTTTTAAATTCATTTTAAATTATTTGTTATTATTATTTTCTGGGTAAAATTTTAATTTGCAAAATAGGCTTGCATTTTTGACAGTTTGCTTAAAGTTTCCAGCAAATTGTTGAGCATATCTCTTAAATGGATGCATAAACAAAAGTAAAATCAATGATACCCAAAAGGCACTTCAATTAAAATTAAACAATAGTTTCTCTTGAATGGATGACAATTGCCACTTGTTTGGAATCTAGCTTCATTCACTTATTATTACATCGCTACTGTACCATCAATCATTCCATTCTTATTTTTGTCTTGTGTGTATCCTTTACTAGAGCTATTTGTTGTTTACTCAATTATTATTAATGCACATGATGAATATCTTTGCAATTCTATTTCATTAATTTCCAATTTTTTGCCCTATTCATATTTTATGTCTTGAAAAATTATAAATTAAACAATTTTTAAAACTTTTATTTTATATTTGAAAATTTTATTTAATCTAATTAATGTTTTTATTATACAAAAAGTTATCTATTAAAAGTATTCTTGAATTCTGACCAATCAATTGATACCACTTTGACGTCATGCGTACTTTTCGTTTGTTATTATTAACCGAGTCGTATTTCTAATAATATCATTATTAAATTTATTATAAATCTGCACCTTTTAATTTAAAAAAAAAATTACAAAAATCGATGTTAGTTCTATTTAGTTCTATAACTTCTACCGATTAAAATATCTAAACACTTTATTTTCAATTTCCTATTACAAAAATATCTAAATTGGGATACTTTTAATTTACACTTGTCAAATAAAGTTTTCTTCAGAAATCCAGGGAGTTTCCTTTTCTTTTAATTTTTGTAATAGTAAACATCAAAATATCGTCATAATTAATAAAAATGCAGCAACAATAAATTAAAATCAGCACATTGTTTTATCATTTCATGTGCATATCATGCTTATTAAATTATGCTTTGCTGAATCAGCAAAGCATAACATTTAATATATTGCAATGTCGTGGATAATCTGTTTTAAAATGTTGAACAGTATGCTATGAAATTTTTGCAGTTCGTTCAGTAGTAATTGTGTTTCTACATTGTTCTACATTATTTTATTGTTTTACCGGCAAAATAATTTATCTTCTCTAAGCATATTGATTATTTACTATTTTTGTTATAAGTAACAAGATTGAAATTTAAACCTTTCATTTCTTTAATTATAATGTACCATCAGCAATCACATACATTCATATTATGCATATGAATGCAGACTTAGACAGGATCAAAATTATGATATGTTTGATAAGTTCAATACTCAGTATTAATATTTTGTGTTGTTGACTTTTGTATGAGTCTTTTGCCTGTTTCAGCAGTGTATAACTTTTACTAGTTACAAAGCACGCCGTCTCTCATTTTGATAATGTATTTTATACGTCTGCGGCCTTCCCTTGTGCTTGCATTATCTTGTGTGATCTTTCCCAGTACGGCCACAGCTTTCCTTTCTTTTTCAAAGTCAACAAGATTACCGCTTTCACACCTCCTTTTTTTCATATTCCTCCGGATAAGCTGCTGTTTAAGAATTTGGTGGGAAATTTAAATTACACTTGAAATTTAAATTACAGTCACTGGCCTTCTTCAAAGCCAACTGATGCTTGAAGCACAAAAGAGCAAACAACGCGTGAGTATGGGATTTTATTTAGTAAATGATCGAGAATAGTAACAATGCGTATAAATCAACAGTTCATGGAGCAGTGATACACGGCGCTCTCTCTCTCTCTCTCTCTTCACTATTGCTTTACTCCTGTTGGGAGTGGATCGTAAGTCCTCTCCTATTGTGGTTCCTGTCGACCGTCAGATGCGCAACTGCTTCATCGCTGAAACCTCAGCCCTCGGTGTTCCGGAGGCATGTTCTTGGCGGTAGTCGCTTCTGATGGACAGGAACAGGGTCTAATGGCGTCAATAGCGTCCTTTTGCATCCCCTTCAGCACACGAGGTTGCTGCGCAACGAATTGTCGATGGCAGCTGTAGACGGCGTCCTTGACGGGCTATGCTGAACTCATCCGCGACCCATTTTCCCCAAACTCCGTCCCCTTTTTGTGATTGGCTGTTCGCTGATAGGTTGCACGTGTTTGACCGGTAATTGGCTCATAGTTTCTGCTACTTTATTAGCTAATCTTTATAATAAGTGATTGGGTGAATAAATGTACCATTTGATTAGCTATTCAGTTTTGATCAAGGATTGAGTGATTGTTGTTTATCAACAATTTTCCAAATATGGGTGCATTACCATTAAATTACCTTATATGGACATAAAGAAGCACTTACGATTTTTTAAAACAGCTTTTTTAAAGATATGGTGTTAGCTGTCTTTTATTGCGTTAAAGGAATTATAACAATAACAAAGTCAATATGCTTAAAACTAATGTCTAACTTATTTACATTTCCATACTTTTCGTGTGTATATTGTTAAGAACAGAATTTAAAAAAATGTCTTGCAATATTTGAATATTGCTTTAAATAAGTGGTCATATTAGTCTATAACATTAATGATTCTTGTTTTACATTTCATTGTTCACATAATAACTTGCTTTTGAAATTTTATTTTTTCACGTCTGTGCTAATCAGCAGACTGCTTTCCACAGAAACATTTCTGCTTTTCACTACAAGTGCTTCCGAATTAGGCAAATATATAGTATACAGGGTTATGTTACAACAACAACCAACAATCAATAAGAATCAACAACAAACAAATGAACAAAAAGAAACTATACATAATAATGAATAAAATATATACAACAATAATGAATAGTGAGAAGGCAGCCGCTGCATTCTTGCCAGCGGGCTGAACCTGATCGAAGTCAACAAATTCTCGTAGGTCGTTCTTCACGCCTGAACTTTACTGAAAACGTGGAAGTCGTCGCACGTGGATGCCCCACGCCAAGCGCGTCTCCTCAGGAAACCTTTCCGCTAGAGAAGGCAGGAAGGCTTCGCTTCTAATGAATTTGTCGACGACGGGTCCTTACAAAGGGTGATCAGGCATCCGAGGCGTCGCCTGATCTCATCCACCAGGGCCTGGATGCCGCCCCTGAGTCGGTGCACGGTTTGACGTCCGAAAGTTCTTCAACGTGTTCCTGAACTATGGCATCCATATGTGCAAACCGTAGAGGGTAAGACGTTTTCCAGTTGTCAAATCTTAGCACGTGATGCGCAGTGGGAGTTCTGGATCTGGTCGTAGAATGTCTCCCACTAAGTGGCCTCCTGGCCTCGTTCCGAACCCGTTAGAGCCTCTTCAAACTGCAACTGCAGTTCTAACGCCTTGTCACAGGACGCCATCACTTCATCGAGCACTTCCTGGATGTCATCAGCAAGCGAGCCTCCTTCGCAGAATTTGACCATGACACGAAGTTTCACCCTCTGAGCTTCTACTTTGTTCGCCAGAGGCTCGGTCTTCATGGTGAATCGTTTCGAACCGGGAACGTCCGTCAAACTGAGTGGATTTACCTTATTGAACATCATCCAACAGGGGGCGTTTTTTAACATTTCCATGATGATCTTCTGATGTTTCAACGTAAAGCAGTGAAGTTCTTCAACTCCAGATTCCATAAGCTGCACAGCAAAACACTGCGCATAAGCATTCTGCCTATTGCCAATGATCCGGCTCATAGATGAAACGTAATTGTAACGAGCGAAACTTCAGGATCACGCGCTCGCAGTGTGGTTCTCAGAGGCAATAAGACAAAAAACAACACTCTATGTAGCACAAACAGGCAGAATTCTGTACACGCAGGGAACGCAAACCTTCACCAAAACCGACACAACAACACCGCCTGACGTGGCTACCGTACGCTCCAGTTCTCCTCAATACTGATGCGCAGGTTCCTTCGCGTTGACGACAGAACCCCCTATACCGATACCGTAGTTCACAACATCACTGTGGTACAATACTAAAATATAAAATGATGAAAAATTGGTTTTGAAAATAATGATCATTAAAAAGTGTAAAGTTGAAAACATACAATATTGTTACCGACGTTTCGACGTCGGTGTCTTCTATGCTCCAGTCAAGAATGGACTATTAAATTTGGTGAGAATTCAGTTCCGCCTGCGACGTAATGAACTTATTGCGCTGATCGTTATGAACTCAAAGAAGTTCGCTCGGGTGGCGTAGACATGTGTAACAGGGAACTCAGTACCAGGCAGAAAGAGAGTCACCACCGCTAGAAGACCAGACGGCTAATCAGTAGATAGAGTGGTGTTGTAACGGACGTTCCGTCACAGCAGGCATGTCAGCCACCTCCTTGTTGTTCTCCTCCGGGACGTCACTGTCCTAGTTGGCGTTACGGCCGCCTACTCTTTTGAAGGAAGACATGTGGCACCATGCTACTAACAACCACCACAATAAATCACACCACGACCGATTCGAAACCAAAACTGCACACAACCAATCACTGCCACGTGCCTCTGCCCTACCGTACTCCGCCACCGATCGTCAGGTCCAAATGTGCCTGCTACGGTAGCTGAGTGCAACAGCGTCGTGGTTCATGATCGGTTTAGTCTCATTATTCCCATCAAAGGCACGCCGCTCGAAATTTGATTGGCTTTAAATTTTATTGGTTATCAAAGCAATGAACGCAACTAAATTTTACTGGTTGTCGTTGTAATGCGTTCTATTTGTCGATTTTCAGTTTCTTTTTAATGGTCAGTTTTCTGATATTCAAAGCTTTACTATTTATATTCTATATATATTAGCAGTAGCATTAAGTAAAATTAAAAGTTGAGTATCATTTAAAAATTATAATCTTAAAAACAAATTTTCTTCCGTTTACATTTTTGTGTATATGTTGATCGACGTTAGAAATTTGGTTTACTTTAATGTAAGCTAGCTCAGTTTATTGCTTGTGTACTATTCAGCATTTTATTGCACTTTTTCAAAAGTCTGCTTTCCATTAATTTATTTGGAAAAAATGAGTCTACCCCTTAGAATTTATCTTCATTTTGTCCTTCATTTTGTACTAATGAAATCTTGGAAGTTAAGTTTTTTCATTTGACTCTGTGGATGTTTAATTGATTATTATTTAATCACCATAAAATTAATGTTGAGAATGCTAACCAAAACTGATGCTGATTCTAAATAATATTACACTAGTCAGTGTGCAAAAACGAATTTAAATACTGAATTGAAGAAAGTGATAAACATCATTTTTCCGTACGCTATGTTGAAAATCAATGTATAATATGAGTCAGTAATGTGACTGAAAATGAGCTGATAAAACTTTATAAATGCACACCATTTAGCGTTGTTTTGAGTGATGTCAGCAGAGAAATTGAAAGACGTTAACGTATTAGCTTGTGATAATAATGTAAAAATTGAATATAACATTTCTCTTAATTGTCAAGAAGATCCTAAAATTCAATTTCAAAACATCTAAATCGTTTAAAACACTTTAATTGAATTCAAAGTGTACATTCATAATTCATAAAAAAACAAGAAGACAATGTAGAAATCAACATATCATTATGATTGTGCATTACTAAAAGCATGAGATTTACAAGAGCGAAATTTGCAAAACTTCATACAAATTTCATTTGATGGAAAATTTGAATAATTTTGCAACAGAGCAGTAACAGATAAGAGTGGCAGCAGTGAAATGCAAATAAAGGAAATGGTGTAAATAATTTTAAAACATTAAAAAATTTTACAGTGCCCTAATTATTGTAAAGCGCTCATCAATTGCTAAATAAAAAAACAGTTACAATATTTTCAGATAAAACTATCATCATAATAAGTTTTCAATGTTAAAGTGCGATGCGAATGCGAACAAAGCCCCACGAAGCAATATCATTAAAAAAAATTTGAATAATGTTGCGCCAGAGTAGTAGCAGATAAGAATGGCAGTAGCTCAAGCAAATAAAATGAAAGACGACTCATTAGAAATCGCTGCGCTCGTGATAGTCAGTGAGCAGTTGGCAGCGTGCCAAATTGTTGCTCTTTTTCCATTCGCAGGCGTTTTCATACAAGCATATTGTACTCCCTAGCCATAAAATAACGTTCGTGGCAACTTGTCCAACAACTACTGAAAGTAACACGGTAAGTACAACCTTGTTTAATAATTACATAAATGAACGATAAACTGAATTAACAAAAATTTATGTTTTTTGTTTGTTATATAAGTTCGTTAGTATTTTCAAACTACAGCACAAACACCCACATATTACACTTCTCTAACCGAAATTCTCGTCGGTAGTGCACTCATGTTTATTGGAGTATTTTGTTTTCTACTTTGGCTTCTAAAAAATAATTATAAAACGACAAACCAGCGCTTTCTGACCTTATAAGGCACACTTTAGACGCAAAATTATGCATAAACAAATTCAGCAAATACGTAATTGTAAAACCTTCTCGCTCCTTTGTCAATTTACGTTAATATTAAATTGAATATAACATCTAAACGGAATTATTTCAAAAACGGTCACATTAAGGTGTAAAAATGTTCATTTTTCTAAAATGTTATAATTAAAAAACGCCAGAAATATTCATCCGTTACAACATTTCTTTTTTAAATATTGTGTAATAAAAAAGGGCATGGATAGTATTAAGTATATGACTGTTGTTATTCATTTACACGTTTGTTGAATCTTATTTTCGACTAAAAAGAATTTACAGTTTGCTACCTTCATACGGTATGTTCATAAACAACAAAAAGCGCCAGCTTTTGCTGACGTCATCAGTTTTCACGGCAACTGATAACGTTCTGTAACGTTGTTGCATTTTCACAAATATGCAAAAATTGTTCAGCAAACAAACGCGCGTTATTATCAACATTGACCGAAATACGTACGTAATATTTAATAATCATTTTCACTTTCCTGCATTATATAAATAACCAAAATTGTATTTTGCAATAAATTAATTAAAAATCTCTGAGAAAAATAAATGTTTACATTCACTAGTATAACCCTCATATTATGTTTGGGGTCACATTGATCCGTTTTGATTTTTAAGCCATTTGAGATGCCTTAAATTTATTTGTATGCCATTGAAATTTCACGACGTTTCCTCATTTCTTGCAAGAAAAATATTGCAAAAGTTTCAGCTTTGACTTCCTGTTTATGATGGCGCTATAAAAATTATAACGTTCATCATGTTCCGGGTCAAATCGATCCGATATAATTTACTATATACTGTATGATGTAATATTCTGTTTTCTCTTTTTTTTCTGTGACTATTTGTCTGAGTATTCTTAAAAGTGCCACTAAAAACTAAAGGTCGGTTATCCTCATTAAATATCATCAAAGTCAAACCCGATGCCACATGATATACTGCCTTTCGTGTGCACTCTATACGATCAGCAAGTGATCTCTGTCTGCCTCTTACTGTTATGAAAATTGTTCTCGACAACACTAATCGAAAAGGACAAGGTGTATTTTGAGATACTGGGAAACCGATGGATCAGATCGATCTTAATGCATATGTCGACGTGCAAACATTGGCAGGAGTATACATATCATCAGGAGAAGCAACGATTAGCCAGTAGAGTACAGAAACAGGAAGAGCAATATTTTTTGCTATCATGTCTTTGGATCGCTATCATTCTATTTTAAGAGTTAACCATTTCGACGACCGGGAGGCAAGGCAAATGGGACATCTAAATGACAAATTCTAACCCATAAGAACTTTATTGGACAAATGGGTTGTGCCTATGCCTAAATGCAGAACCCTCGTTCAAATTTAACGATTGATGAGCGCCTGATTGCTTTATGAGGACGTTGTCCATTCAAGCAATATATGCCAAGCAAACCAGCGAAATATGCCATCGAAATATGGACAGCATGTAATGCGCAGTCCACTTGCGTCGAATATGCAGGTCTACCCAGGAAAAGCACCTGGCGCTACACCTGAAAACAGTCAAGATATGAGAGTGGTCCTTGACATGACCAAAGGTTTGAAAGTTTACCATATCATATATGACAATTTTTTTACATCATAACAACTTGGAATGGAACTTCGCAAAATAAAGCTAAGAATGCTTGGTACAGATAAAACAAATAAGCCTGAACTACCAAAGGAATTGGCTGTCTGTACTGGAAGAGCTAAGTATTCATCTTCTAAGAGCTTCTTACATAACGAATTTGAAGAAGAATATCATCCTGTTCAGTACTATGCAACCCACAGTAAAGACAGCTCAAGGCAGGATAAAAAGCCTGATATAATCTTTGCGACAAAAGGAAAACTGGACAATCCAAATAAGGTACTCCTGACTTACACCAGCAAGATAAAGACAGCCCGCTGCCTGGTGGTGACTTCGGCAAATATAATTGATGTATATGAATACATTTCGTACGTATTAAGGATCGAAATTTGCAAATGATAGATTCAGAACAAAGCGTACCGGAGGCGGTTGCTAGCAAAACATTTTGGAAAACGGTTAATCAAAGATCAAAATTAAGCAAGAAAGAGAATGACGCGGCCGTCTAGTGCTGCAATATTTGTAGTGATATTTCAAAATAAGGTTTCTGAGGCGTCGATGAGAAAGCGCACTAATAGTGTCCAGAAACGGTCAAGATGCCGCTTACGCTCATCAAAAGCTGACGTCAAAACAGATATGACGTGCAAAAAATATAATACGCACAGGTGCAAACGACACAATTAATTTTTCTAAGAAATTCAAAGCGCAGTTGCGGCAAATCCCCATAGTATCTACAAGATTTGCATATTCGCATATGACTCCTCCATACTTTACCAACTTTAAGCTTAACATGCATTTATAACCCTTGTAGTAATTCATTAATGAAAAACTTAATTCAACGCCTATTTTCAACATGATATGCACAACACCGGTGAGGTTAGGTTGACCCCAGACAAAGCTAATGTTAAAGTTTTTAAACATAATAGAAGGGTAAAGCCAGTGGTTACAAAAATGAGGTTAAATCAAAAGAAAACCATGTAAAACTTCAGGGTAATGTAGTTTCAAAAAATAAAAAGCAGAACAAAACCTGCAATTCACAAATTACGCATACTTTTCAACCTGATTTTCAATAACCCAGCTAAAACAAAAGGGTACTGTGACCTCAACATTCCAAATTTGAAAACTATAAATTAGCTTTTTTGAGTAGAAAACCTTTAATACGTTAAATTTGGCGTGAAGGTGAGAATGTCGGTGTGTTGAAAAACTCAAAATATCTGAAACGGCAACATCACCAGAAAGCTGCAAGAATGTTACCCTAAAAATCAAAATGTTTTTTAGGTTTGAAAAATAGCTGCAAATTTTTGAAAGATGAAGATGAAAAACTGACGAACTTGAAGAATCATCAAAATTGAAAACAAAGATGAAAAAGAAGCATTATGGAAAAGTAACTTTTGTCAAGAATTATTTTAGAAAAAAATGAAAAATAAGATAAGTGAACTTAAAATGTTACAGCATTGCAATATCTGAAAAAAAAGAAAGAAAGAAAAGGAAAATCAGAATGCTAAAAAACGTGGAACACTAATGAAGGAATGTAGCAGAACCACAAAATTTCAGAAGAAATAACTGATGCGTAATGTGGTAACTTTAAAATTTGATTACAGAAAATTAAATTCATGATGTTTTCATTCTAAAACATTTAGAATATAAAATTCAATTCATAGTTGCATTGCATTGCAATGCTCGATGCATAGCTGATATTCGCTTAGTGGCCGCCCTGATTTGTGGTGTTCGCTTAGGTGCCAGACCCACAGGTGATGTTCGCTTTCACCTGCAAAAACCACTCCCCATTGCTTTTGCTCACTTAGTAAAAATCTTGCTATTTATAGATTCCGGTACCTTTTCCATGACGAAGACGACGATGGTGGATCCCCATACAAAATGTCGTAATTTTTTTTGTTGTTTTTACTACTAACCCATTGATTCTTTTTTTTTTTACT
>JYDO01000213.1:0-64523 GCA_001447755.1 Trichinella papuae | reverse complement strand
TGCTAATGTACAATTGATTAATTGAAATTGGTGAAACGTAAAATGTTCAAAACCTTTAAATTTCTCACATTTACAATTCGACTGCTCCAACTATACAATATTTTTATATTATTGCTTCCAAAATGATCACTAACTAAAACACGTTATTTCAAATATTAAGGACCATGTTAAGGACGTGATGAAAAGCAGGCACAGTAAGATTTGTTTACCAGAAAATGTATGCAAATTTTTGTTGGCCTGCTATGCATACGCTAACGTGGCTTCAGATTCAATTCTTCTATTGAGCAGGGCGAGTGCACTGGTGTTGAACTGCAAAATTGAATCTATTAATTCGATGCTAAAAAAGTCAAATGTCGTCACACTAAAAATTGAGATTAATTACAAGCATTTATCATCAATTTTTATAGAAAGTATAAAATTAATTAAAATGCTCAAAAAGCAAGGCAAGTACAAAATGAGCCGTAATTCATTTTAAATGCAAATTATGTAGAATTACGCAACTGGAAACAACAGATTCAAAGTAAGCGTTTTATTTTTGAAAAATAAGTGGAAATATCAAATACGTAAACGGTAGAAAATTGTAAACATGAATTGTAATAATACCAAAAGTATGCAAATTTATGATGGCTCATCAAAATGTACCGTAATATTAAGTGTCATGTATGACAGCAATATCGTTATTCATGAGGCATCGAGAACAGAGTCACCAACGGTGACAACTTTCAGCCATAAAACTTCCACGCGATCTGGTTAAGGCTACGTCTTTGGCGTTTCAGAGTGCACGATCAACCCTGAAGCGAAATCTCAACTGAAATTCAGGAAGGCAGGCACAAGGGCTTCGAGGCTGAGATGCCTGAAATACAAGTAATAGGGCAGTGGTACGGGACAGTGGAGGCGGAACGGCCAGGCCGTACGGGTAGCCACCGCAATCAAGAACCTTTTGAAAAAAAAACCTGCTAAAAACAAGTAAACAAAAATGAGCAACTTTTCTTCCCTATGTAAAGTTCACGAAATCTCCCCCACCCTCGCGATGCCAGGAAAGGAGCGGCCAACCGCCTCTTCACTGAATTTTTGGATTTAGCGCGAAACACCCCTCCCTTAAAAATCAAGGGAAAATGCGAGAAAACTTCCCTTGATCAATTGGGCATGCAAAGCGCGACATCTCCCTTCACCTGAAAGCTGCGGAAAAACACTAAGTTCCCACGCTCATTGATTTTTAGTAAACTGCAAAATAACTAAAAAAAATGCAACTTACCAAAATATGTCTTCACTTCGTTCAGGCTTGCCTTCTCTTTGTCCAGTTGAGAATTGTGAGGAGCCATTTGCAAAAAATGGAAATAAAATAAACAGACAAAACAGATCAGTTTCTTCTGTATACTGTATTGCTCATCATTCAGTAAGACTGATGAACTGTGTGAAGTCGCCGCACTAACTGCAACGTTATCTGGTCAAACAAGCAAAGCAACGGCAGGCTATCTAGTAGCACACAACATACAAATATCCCGTCCGAAAAGCACAATGTACAGTGCTGGACGACCGTTTGCTGAATGCTGCATGAGAGAACCGCAGTACAATAAAAATAGCTAACGTGGACCGCAGTAACCGCTATAGCGGTGTATGATAAAACTGAATTGCTGTGCAATAGAAATTAACCGACCTCGGCGGAGTAATAGTCGCGGTGCATGATAAAACTGAATTGCTGCGCAATAGAAATTAATCCAGTGCTAAAAGTAGTAGGCGTTGTGCTTTATGCAAAATTTTTGCGAGATAGCAAATTCCTCGGTGCGGCGTAATTAATGGACGCGGTGCACGATAAAAATGAATTGCTACGCTAAAGAAAGTAACCCGTGATGGAGCAATCGTTGGGGTAAATTATGCAAAATTGTTGCGATATAGAAAATAACCCGCTGATGAGAAATGGGCGCAGTGCATTATGGAAAACTGTTGCTCTATAGAAAATATCCTATTGCGAAGTAATCGACACGATGCAGAACAAAAATGAGGTGCTGCGTTGTAGAAAATAACCTGCTTCTGTGTAATTAATGGACGTGGGGCATTGTGCAAATTGATGCGCTATAAGAATTTAGCCGTTGTGCAGTGGAAAATGTCGTGCCTTTCATAATAGAAGTTGACTGCGCTGCGACTGAGAACAATAAGCAAAAATCTAAAAAAAAGAAACTGCATCAAACAAACAAAGAACAACAGATAATGATGTTGAAATAGCAGCCCAAAAAAGCAGCTATTGTAATTGTAATTGGAAATTGATGGAAGCTAGTAATTTTTCATTTCCTCACGTTTTCAAGGTTGCAATGAGAATAACACACCCTAGCGCTTGAAAAGAGAATTCACTGTGAAACTGTCATTGCATTAAGTTAAAAGAAAATGCGAAATAAATACTGAAGCATCTTACTTCTTTTTGATGTACAACAGATTACTAATTATTTATTGAACAAAACGCTCAATAACTTGCACCTGAGAATCATTGTCTGCTCTCCAGTTATTTTACAGTAAGTAATTCGACTTAACTGAAAAACGATAAATAAATAAATAAATAAAACGTGACCTAAACTTCACTGAACAGGAGAAATTATTATAGATATATGTAAACAAATGCAAATCAACTATGCATAGACGACCGTTAACGATGAGGACAAGAGCCTCTGAAGGTTTTTTAATATTGAATATGAGAATCAGCATGTATTTATTTGTAAGAACAGATGGAAATGTAACATTGTTCTTGTTGTATCACTACTGTAAGAGGTTATTTTATTAACTATTATCTATGTATATTTGAAAGTAGAGTTTGATTCTGAAACTAAATCACAAGATTACACTAATAATAATAATCGTGCACAACCTCGTTCACTGTCGTTAAGCAGTGGTATAAACCTTTGATTAGCTTATATTATGATGTCATATATTGTTGTTTTTATGATGAATGAATTTAAATATAACTTTTGAATTCCATCATTTCTGAAAAAGTTTCTACAATCAAATTTAACATTGTGAAATTGCCATTAGAAATACTGCACTACAGAAGAGAGAAGAGAGTACGTACATGAACATCATTGAATAATTCATATATTCATAACAGTGCAAGGTACCGGAATGCATACCTATACACAATGTATGACAACAATTCGTACATTCTATTCATATTCTGCATAATAACAGGCATCAACGCCGAACCGTTTGAGAATGTATTTCTTGCGTACAAGTTGTGTCAACACGTGTTGCATCGATGCAACTAACTAACTAATAACTGGCAACGTAGATAAAGAAGAATAGAAATCAATAACCCATATTTACATACATGCATGTAGTATGTATGCATGCATGAAAACTGTCATTGGATAAAAATAAGTAAACTTAACCAATCGCTGGTTTTTGATCAAGAGAACAATTGCAAAGATTGCCAAGTGTAATAAATAAGAAAATAAAATAAATTATTAAAATGATGAGCAAAGAATGCTAAAATTCAAACTGTTGCCGTTGACGGATTTCAAGTTCTGATAAATAAATATGAGCATTTTGGTAAAAAAGCAAATGTCACTTTTATAGCAAATAGCGAAAGCTGTCCTTGTTTCTCGTCCTTATTTTAAATGAAAACAGAAATATCAATTTCACCCATTTCTTCACCACACAAACCAGTAAAACGGTGTAAACAATTAAACTAAACAATCCGGTTGTTATGCTTCTTTTTTCATTTGTTTGCTTTATTGATTAGCATTCTCTGACCAATAATAATAATTATTAATAAAGAATTTCTGTTGTTGTTGTTGTTGTTGCATCACGTGATAAAAGTTTAGTCCAAATTATATAGTAATAAAGTAGTAATAATTTCGAGTATACTAGAAAAGGGTTGTTGTTTATGAATGGGATATAAAGAATTCGTGTGTGTGTGTGTGTGCGTGCGAGTGACCGTGTGAAAGAGAGACAACATATGTCAATAAGAGATGAAATAAAATGAATGCGGTTTGTTTTCGTCCGAGAAATTGGCAAATGCCAAAGTGAATGAATTGACCAGCGGTCATTGAAGCGTCCAATCAGCCATGAATGAAGAAAAACTGCACAGAGTTGGTAAATGGTTGTTTACGCATCGACCGCTACTCAAAGCCGGCCGTTAATGATAAGAATTATGATGATCATCACAAATAGTGTAGTTGGAGAGAGAGAGAGAGCGGCACAGCTGAGTGCCAGAGTATAGTAATTAAGTATATATATATATGTGTGTGTGTGTGTACATGTGCGTGTGTATAGCAGACATCGATCGGCCGCATCAGATTTTAGCTGCGCTTTGTGCAAGGCCGGCCAGCCAGCCAGCCAGCCAGTCAGTCTGTCGGCTAGTTAGCAAAACAAAACAGCTTTGACGCAGCTGATCACCTATCCACATTTCATCTGCTTTGAATTCATCTTGTCATCCTGTGGACCATGCTGCTCAACCGGTCAACGATCGTGTGCTTTTCTCAATATTTATTCAATACATTCATCAATGCATGCATGCAGGTTCAACATGTGCAAACGTTTAACCTCTGCTCTCAAGTTTTCAACACTAACAAGTCAGTAAAAATAAGCACGCAGTGAGAAAAGTGAATTGGATGACTGGCTGTCTGTCTGTCTGTCTGTGTGCGTGTGTGTCTGATTAAACGAATAAAATACCCAGCTATCTAGCTAGCTAGCTATATATAGCTGCTAGCCAGCCAGCTAGCCCACTTTCCCTTTTTCTCAACATTGAAGTAAGCATGTATGTAAAATCAGAGACGACGACGTAAACAACACCATACAATACAATAGAATACAATACAATACAATACTCGAATGTACAATACACGGTCTAGTGAACCTTTTTGTGCTAGCGTTGACCCAGCTTGGCGCGTAGGTTTCTGGGCCAACGACGATCAATCAACACGGTAGAGAAAAGAAAATGAAAGATAGTTAAAAGAAAAAGTAGCATAAAACGAAAGAGCTGACCTGATAATATTGGCATGCTGCCAAGGAAAAGGGGAAAATGAAAAAGAAAAAAAAACAAATGCAAATTAATTAATTAATCAAACAAACAAACAAAAAGAAATAAAGCCACAAGCATCACTATAATAATAATAATAATACTAGATAGATAGATAGATAGAGTTAGTTGTACGTAAAACTGTTTTTTTTTCTTCTTTCATCAATTGAATTAGCTGATGGTTAAAAAAAACTGCACTTCCGGTCAGAGCCACGCCCGCGCATTATTTTGATTCGTTTCAATTATTTTTGTCAAAGAAACTGGGCAAAACATCATCGCTTAAAAGAAGGAGGAAGAAGAAGAAGAAGAATGACCAAGTGGGCTTGTTTCTGTTTCACAATGTCGATGACGTCATGGTGAGAGGATGAAAAGCACGTCCGGTATTATGATTATTATTGGTATTTGGTGTGCACCTGATTGTTGTCGTCACCAAGCGTGGATGACAACGACAACGACGACAACCACATTCCAATGACGCACAGATAGCAAGCAAGCAAGCAAGCAAGGCCGGTTGCTTGTGGTTCACCGTATGCTGCTTGTATTTTATTTGCACAAGTAAGCGCGCATTTGCAACAACTTTAAAAACTGCTTCCGCAATTTTCCACGCATGCCAAACACATCCGTCTCGTTGTCGTCAGTCAATCCCAACGGAACTCATCGCACACAGCAGTGCAACAATTAATTTGTCAAATGATCATGCAAACTTGAAACATGCGTCAACAGAACAGTGCAAATTAACATAATAAAACAAAACAAAACAAAACATTAATGCAAAATGTCAAACAGACATACCTACATATATGTACATAACATACATACACACACACACACACGTATGACTGTATTACTACTCCACACAATGATGATGACGACGGTCGGTGAGATATGATCGGAACGCACATTTTCAAACAAGGCCGTGTAGCGAGCTGCTGTGTCAGATCGCACATGCCGGACGTTCCAGACTGACATACAGTTGAATGAACGATCGAACGACAAACAATACAATACAGTATACGATACAAGTGGTGGTGGTAACATGTGACAATTTTTTCAACCAACTTCCTCATACACACACACACACACACACACAGCATACAAGCATTCATTCCACCACGCCGCTTGCACATGATCGTTTGCTTGATCGATGAGGATGCTTTGTAAAAAAGGTTTTGTTTGTTTGTTTATACCATTTTCTCTTCTGCTGTGAGCACTGAAATTTTAAAAACTAAAATGAATAAAATATAAAATATTTTTCTCTTTTTACAAAATACAATTTGCTTCGGCAGTTTCAGGCTATAACAACACAACAGAAAAAATAACAAGCAATATGTAGAGAACAAAAAAAAATGCTTAATAAATAGCGTTTGCATTAGTCAGCAAAAAATAACTAAACAATTGGATCAACAATGAACATGACATTGAAGAAAGGGTAAAAATCATGCACACAACTGTGCACCACACAATGCTTCTTTCCATCTTCTCGGTCAGTGTAAAATGAAAACAATATAATACAAGTAGTAGTATATTTGTCGACTTTCTCTGCTAGTGTCAATAGCCCAATGTGTAAAAAAAAACGCATCATTCTAACATGATAATTTACACAGCTTTTATATATGCATTCATTCATTCATTCATTATAAGTATATTATGACAAGAAAAACTTACAATAAATAATTCATATATTACACCTAAAATAAATATAATAGCAGCAGCAACTTATGATCATTGTTTTTCATATTATTTAAAAAAGGGACGATGATTCTTCTTCTTCGTCTTGGTTGCTTGTAAAATAATGATGATGAAAAAAAAGAATTTTCATGTTTCACAACAGTGTGCTTGTTAATCGTGTGTAAAAAAGATGACGACGAACAAAAACAACAATTATCATTTGGTCATCATTTTGCAGTAAATTATAGTAGTAGTAGTAGTAGTAGCAGTAAGAGTAACAGTAGTAGTATTAGTAGTAGTAGTAGTAGTGAAAGAGATAACAGCTGCAACTGCAACAATGGGAAAATGAACAAAATATATAAAAGCAACCAAATACAAGTGTGATGTCTGTGTTAGTTGTGAAACTGATGAGCAGCTAAAATGATCACAGGCTACCGCAGAGACTTTCAGCTCGATCACCGTAACTTTCACACGATGATGAGCCGTAAGCACTACTGCTACATGGACTGGACGGATTATTGCCGTTGTTGTTGTCACTGTTGGTGTTGTTATTGCTGCTGTTGGTGTTGTTGTTGTTGTTGTTGTTCGTGGTCACAATGCCACCATTCAAATTCAATGTCGACCTTGATGAAGGCAGAAGTGGGGGCGGGGGCAAAGGCAGCGACAGCAACAACGCTCTAGTGGTCGGCATGGTCGCTGCCGCCGCCGCCGTCGTTGTTGTTGTAGGGGATCTGGAAGAGGAGGAACTGTTCGACAATGAGCCAGAACACGACTGACTTATTGAAGGGCCAGTTCCTGATGAGCAACTACGGTTTCGTGAGGATACGGCATCCACGGCAGCCGGATGGCGCGTGTGCAGCGCCGTTTTGGACAAATCTCCGCTGAG
The DNA here is from genome assembly GCA_001447755.1 of Trichinella papuae. Taxonomy (NCBI): domain Eukaryota; kingdom Metazoa; phylum Nematoda; class Enoplea; order Trichinellida; family Trichinellidae; genus Trichinella; species Trichinella papuae. The sequence continues at coordinate 56,964 of JYDO01000213.1, read as the reverse complement.
AGAACAAGAAGAGGAGGTGGAGCAGGAGGGGGAGGAGGCCATGACCGCCGCAGGTAGTGGAACCGTTTCATCACTTGAGCATGATTGTTGGGTCCGCGAGCCGGCCGAACAAGCCAAATCTTTCGGCACAGACACGGATACCGGCTTCACACGACGAAACCAATGCGCCGCGTATGCTGCCGACGTTGATTCGGCCTCTTTCAGCCAGGCATGTTTCAAAATCGCTTCTAACGTAGGCCGCTTTTCTGAATCAAACGAAAGGCATTTCTGAATCAAATCGCGACAATCTAAATGGCAAACAAAAAATTAATAAAAAATTAGACATATATATTTTTTTTAAATCATTTTCACGTACTCTTCGATACTGAATGCCGCCACATCAACTTTCCCCTCACAATATCTTCGTCAGAATGGTAAGGTATGTCGCCACAAACCATATCGAATAATAAAATACCCAACGACCAAACTGTCGCAGGTGTGCCGTGATATCGATTGTGAATTATCCATTCAGGAGGGCTGTAAACACGCGTACCTGTAATCCGAAAAACAAAAATTTGTACAACGAAATATTTGACAATAATATATTCTCTGACAGAGAAGATGACAGATTTTTGAAGCACAGAGGACAAAAAATAATATAAACTGTGTGCATGCAGAGAGAAAGAAACAATAGAAAAATGAACGGCTTCGCGTGCACATTGACAACAATGCAAAAGCAAATAAATCAATGTGTGCAAGCAAATCAAGCAATATATATATATATATATATATATATATATAGTGTGTGTGTGAAGTTGTGATATAATTTCTTATTACATTAAATCAGAGTTGGTTGAAAAATGTGCAAAGAAATTATTTGACTTCTTCTTCTTCTTACCTTCAAAATCTGTAAAAACGGAATCTTTGATAAAAGCACCGGAGCCGAAATCGATCAACCTCAAAAAGCCCGTACGCAAATCGACCAGCAAATTTTCATCTTTGATGTCCCGATGAATGATGCCCGAATGGGCGCAGTCGATCACCGTCTGAACAACTTGGCGAAAAAAGTGACGAGCCAAGTTCTCATCCAAATGGCCTTTGTCTGTGATGAAATCGAACAGATCGGCCGAAGGTGTGGGCCTTTCCATTATAATTAAAAATCCATCAGTACGTTCGTACCAGTCGAGCAGGCGGATGACGCCGTCGACGTGACGAATACGATGAAGCAGGCACACCTCCAGTGGAACTTTACGCCCGTTCAACATGCCCCAAGAGACTATGCACTTGCGGTTCACGTATTTAATAGCCACTGGTAAACCGTCGTGCATTCGAAAGCCTGAATAGACGGTTCCAAATCCACCACGTCCAAGTTCACCACCGATTTTGTAAACTTTTCGAACTGCATCTGAGACTAGAATTAAAACAAGAAGAAAATTTACAAAACGAAAAACAGAATATACATATATAATATATAAAAATACATATGTTAATAATAACATAGAATCCGTATCTCTTTTAATTAATTAATTAATTAATTAATCAATTTATCCAAATACATACTAGGACAACAAAATCGAGTAAGGGCAGAGAACGAGTTAGGTTGGAGGGTGCTTTGCTCGTCCTCACCAAAGCCCATCTTCGGTCAACGAAACGGAAGCTATCAATTGGCAGCCAGCTTGGCTCGGTAAAACCGGTCAAGAAGCTGCCGCCTGCTTCTCTGCCAAACAATGATGCGTGGGAGAGTGATTTTGTTAGCCAGCTTACTAGCTGCAGCCGGCTGCAGAAAAAGAATTTAATTTCAAATAAAATAAAAAAAAATTTGTTAAAAAATCGCGACAATAATTTTTAACACTGGACATACACACACACACACAGATCACACGCGATATACGTACGTACATACGCACTTACTTACGTAGTACGTACGCATACACTAGGCGGCGGCGGCGGAGGCGGCAGCGTCGGCGATAAACACGTAAAGCTAGCGAGTAGTAGTACTACTACTACTACTAGTGGTAATAGAAGCAGCAACATCAGCAGCAGCAATAGTAGTAGTAGTAGTAGTAGTGGTAGTAATAGTAGTAGTAGTAGTAGTCATTGAATGGCTGACTGGCTGGCTGACTGACTGACTGACTGAGTGCGTGGCAATTACCGTTACCGCCGCCTATCGGTCATAATTCGTCACGCTTAGCGTAAATGACTAGCTGCGCGACTCGACGACGGTGGCGCTGACGGCGCAAACGAGCGCGCGACTCAACCGCCCCCGCAGTTGGCAACGAGCCAAAACGCCAGATGATGTTGAGTGCGCACGAAAGCTGACTGACTGACTGACTGAATGAATGAATGAATGAATGGGAGGGGCAAACTGTGACAACACAAGGGAACGAACGAGACGACTGACTGCTCGCGCCCGGTGCTTACACGATTTCTGCACGCACACACACAAAAATCAATCAATCGGAGAGAAGAAAAAATTTTCCCTGTGAACCAACAACAACAAACAAAAGAACAAACAAACAAAAAAAATAATAATTTAAAAAATAAATAAAAATATGAATAAATTAAACAAAAAAAAATACGCACGCACGATCGCAATGAATAATAGTAGTTAGTAGTACTCGTAAAACGGTATAAATTGGAGGAGGCGAAACGCGCGCGCATTTATTGGAAAATGAAAAACTAGGCCACGCGACGATCGCGTTATTTTCTATCAAAAGCGCAAATAATACACAGACATACACATACACACACACGCGCGCGCGCGCACGCGCACATATATATATAAATGTATGTATAAATAAATATATATATATATAAATCGATGATCGGACGACCTTCCCGCCAAACCAAACGCTCCAATGGCTTCGACGGCCAGATTGGCACTCGGCCAGACGGCGGCGCTAATTTGAATTGGCTGGTCACGGCGCCGCCTGCCGCGGGTCGGGTCACACACGCACGCACACACACACACACACTTGACAATTCTGTTGCCATTCTTCTTCTTCTCTCATTCTCTCTCTCTCTCTTGCCCTCTAACAACGCCTCCATTGAAGAAATATTCAAAATTTCCCGCCAAATAGAAGAAAAAAAAACAATAAATCAAACAACCAATCAAAAAGCACTACTGAGCTGATTGATAATTTGATGCAAAAAGTTGATCGTTCTTTTTCCAATAAATCCACAAATACATTTCCTATTTTGTTTAACATTTCATTCAACGCGCACACACACACACACAGCTGATTTGAAAGTATAAATTTTAAACAATTCAAACTTGTCGCTAAAGCGCAAATAGTAATAATAATAATAATAATAATAATAATAGTACACTTTACACATCTGTCAGTCGCCCGTCTTTCACTATTGGAAGCACATTCTTCTCATTCAACTTGTTTCATCTCATCAACTACTACTACCTACTACTACTACTATGCTGCTGATCACTTTTTCCTCTCTTCACGCTCATGCTCTCTCAACCCTCCTCAACGCCGGCCCCAATCTACTATAGCATATTATTTACACATATTCTGTTATTACTATTATTATTGTCTTTGAACTGTGGTCAATCAGCTTTGCATTGTGTCATATAAATTATCATCTATCAGTTGATAATAATAATAATAATAATAATCAATCTTAAATATGAAGAAGAAAAATAATAAAAAATATAATTCAGATAATTTTTGTTTAATGCAATAAATTGAACAACACTTTAAAATAGCATATACCATTATTATTTTGGATTGTTTTCCCCTTTTTTTTGTTTTTTTTTTTTAATAAAGTTATTTTTTGAATGCAGACTATGTATGATGAATGAAAGATGTTTTTCCCATTCAACAAGTTAACCAATTGACCACCACAAACAACCACGATCACCAATTGACACATCCGGTTCAGTTTCTCGAGCGTATAAACGCGGGACAAAACAGCACAAGCATGCACTCGTGCATACACATGCATAAAGCACATATGCTTTATGCATATGCTTGCACGCATGCAAGCAAAGCAAGCAACCACGCACGCGTGTCGTGTGTACTTATGCGGCTGCTTGGCAATTGTCAGCATAAAAGACAAAGCCAAGCAGCAGCAGCAGCAGTAGACACGTCGACTATGAAAAGCAGCTTCGTTAGAACAACACCGGTCGTTTTGGTGATCAGACACAGGCAATACAGAAGCGCCACGCCTTTCCAAGCAATGTGGGCAAAAATAACAATAATTGTTCCACCACAGAAAGCAGAGTTTTTGTTGTTGTTTTTTTTTGTTGCTAACTCTACCTCTCTCATGACGCTTATATACGAGAAAAGAAAAAAACAACAACAACAACCCCACACACAGCAGACGTCAATATCGATCATATGATTATTATTATTGATCATCAAAAACTGCTTTGAGCAAGATGAAGGGATATTGGAATAAAATCATTTAAATATAAAAGCAAAAAAACAAGAAAAAAAAAGAAGAAAGACATCCGTTGCAATTTGTTATCGTTATCCAACGGGGAGGAGTGTGTGATGAAATGCGCGTTTTGATTTGATAAATGATCACCATAAAATATAGTTTCTCATATTACATTACAAATCAAAATAACCGATTAAAAATTTGTCAAATTGCCAAATTAAAAAAGCACAATGAAACTTTCGTATAAAAAACAACAACAACTATAAATAAATAAAATATACCACTCATGAATGAAAAGCCGAGTGCGTGCGCACACGCACGCACGTGTTTTTTTTCTTCTTGTTCTGCTGTTTCATTCATTCATTCATTCATTCATTTTTTTTCTTGTTTTTCAATCAAAAAAATAAACATAAATAAGCTTTTCAAGAATGAAAAAAATTTCCCCTTGTTTGCATGCTATTTCTAGCTTGGCTAGAAGCCAATCGACGACGACGACAAGAAAGTTTGGTTTTCTTTTTCATCAATATTACTACTACTAATAATAATAATACTACTACTAATAATAATAATAAGCGCTTTTTGCTTGCCTGCCGCTTGCTTGCTATTTTGAAAAATGGCAAAAGCGTTGCTCATTGTTCAAGCTTTGTGGCCGCGACATTTCACAACGGAAAACCCAGACAACGGCGAATCAATGACCAACGTCGAGCAAAATAGCTTGTCGACTGAGATGTGCAGCAATTCTCAAAAGCAAGCATCGACCAATAATGACAGATGCTAGACGAACAACAGCAACACCTCTTACCTGCTACTACTACTACTACTACTATTCATGTATCCCATATGATGCTACATACAAACATACATACAGACAGACAAAAATGGACGGAACAAAATTAACTAATAAATAAAACAAATATCACAACTCGCTTAGCTACTATTGTTCAACAACACAAGGCTTAATAAAAAGGAAAGTGCAACTTGTAGTTGCAATTGTTACTTAAGATGTGTCACCAGCTGCAAACCACGACATATTCCACCAAAAAACAACAACAAGAACCTTGTTGCATTTTAAGATGATGAAGAAGAAGAAGAAGCAGACACAGACACACACATAACACTGCTGTTGCTTGCTTGTTCACCACCACCAGTTGTTGTCAGTGATAAAAAACAACAACATTATTCGTCGCATATTTTTTTATAATTGACATTATTAAAATAGAAAGTCAAGTAGCTTACGCAGTTTGGAAAATTTGTAATTAATTTTGCACGATAGATGAAAAAGTCAACATCAAAAGCAAATTATTGAAGCAAAGCAAAGCAAAAAAAAAAAAAAGTTTGTGTGCTTTCGTTAGCATGCATGCATGTGCATCAACACAGATTTTTAAACACATTAATGATGATGATGATGATGCCTGCTTGACTCTGCAGTGTCATCATCATCAACCGTATGCATTTTTCCGTTTAAACAACTCAATTTCAAAATTTGCAATTCTATCCACTCTTAAAACAAACGCATATATCACCTCGCAACTGTGACAAGCACGGCCACCATCGACGATCATACACGCTTTAATTCCAACATATTACAGCTGCTCGTTGTACATCAATTTTGTAAAAAGCAAATAAATTAACAACAAAAATTTTTTTCTTTTTTTTTTGATTTTTCCAAACAATTCTTAATTTTATATGCTATTTCAAAAAACATCATTTAAAAAAAAAGAATAATTATTCATCATTTGTAAAATTGATTATCAATAAAGCGGCTTTGTTGTAAAATAACAAATAAAATAAAATTAAAAAAAAGATGAACAGTTGTGCGCGTGTTTCGATATATAAAAATGGCACTTCTGTTACCACCGTTGTGCACAATGAACAACAATACAGTTCATATTGATTTCAACACCACCCACAAATAGAGCTTAAATTATACAAATATATTAAGCTTTTCTTGCAATGGAAAAAAAGTCGAAAATTTTTTTTTAATGAGGATAAAAATCAACCTTTGAAAAAAATAAAAACAAAAGAAAATTATCATCCATTATAGTTGCACAATGTTTTCACAAATGCTAAATTCCAAATATTTCAGCTAAAAGAGATTATTGGCAAAAGCTACCGGAAAAGAATATAGAAGAAAGCTAACTACACTACTACTATTACTACTACTACTACAAGCGTGGGATGTGACGCCGCCGCCGGTGCAGCTGTGAAATCGTCACACGTCATGGGCGATTTTCCCCTCTCTGCTAGACAAAGCATACATATTTACTGATTTTTGCTAAATTGACTTTGTCTGCCCAAGCAAGGTGAAACGACAACGTAACAGATTTTCCATCAATGATCTTGAAAACGTCACTCATGAGCTTTGGATAATCACAACAGATGATGATGATGACAACAACAACAACAGAAAATGTAAAGTCTCATAATTTTTGGAAAGTTGGAAAAGCAATTCAAAAATTGTACAATAATGATGATGAATCATCATCATTCGAGAAACACCAGACAGATGGATAATTTGACATAACTCCTCCTTCAGAAACGATGCATGCACAGCATCTGCTTATTCATCTCTACTTGTGCTCATCAAATGCAATTTCAATCACGTTGTACACGTTCATATGGAGGAGATGATTGAAAAGTTGAAAATTATTGCTAATATTGTATAAAATCCACCGCATTTTGAAAACCAATTTCACAAGTTCACATTTCCACATCATCTACAACAAATCTTTGCATTGCCTTGTTTTTTTTTTGTTTCTTCATCTTTTGAACTGAACTTTGAAAATAATTTGAGAATATAAAAAAAGAACAATAAAAATAAAAAAAACTACATTCCATTCATTCTGTTTCATCATAGCCGTACCAATCACCGAAGCATTAAAAAACAATCACAACAACAACAACAACAACAATGACCAAATCATGTGTGTAGCACACACGTTTGGTATTGAAATTCAATCGGCTAAGTAAAAAGCAAGCAAGCAAGTGTTAAAGGTAATAATAATGAGCAGATCAGCAACATTTGAATCGAAACTATTTTATTGCAGAATTCACTTCACCAATAAATAATAGATGATGATTGTTGTGATCAGAAAAAACAAAATATATATATTAGCTTGGAAAATAAATGAATGCCTCCTCCGCCTCCTCTGAAGAACAACGAACGGTCAGCTAAAGAAAGCTCCCTATCCTACATGTTTCGTTCCGCTCCTGTAACCTGCTAACGTTGAATTGCAAGGGGAGAAGAAGCACATGCACGTGCGTCGTCTATCAGTCAGTCAGTCAGTCGGTCAATGTTGGAATTTCACGAATGTTCTGTTACAATTATTACTGTGTCAAGCATCCTTTCAATATCATACACACCATCACAAATTGCTTGAATTCGGTTGAAAAACAACAACAACAAATTGATTTTTAAAGTCATCTTCAAAGTATACATATATATATATCTATATATATAAAAGAGTCTGCATTCAAAGAATAAATAAATAGCAATCATTTTCTTCTTGTGACGTTCTCTTCAGCTTAATTACATAATTGAATTTCAAAACCAGTGCCAATGAAAGGCAAAAATGGAAAAGAAATAAATAAAAGAACGCACAGATATTATTTAATAAAAAGAAAAAAAAGAGAGAAGACATCTGAGAAAAATTTTTTTTATCATCAACCAAACAGAGAAATGATGCTTGGCGGTGCCGGTCACCGCCAGCGTGACGTTGCCTATCTGACAACGGCCACGTTCCAATTTTGTCCAATCTAGCAATGGAATTTTTCCCCTTAATTGGTGAAATTAAATCAGTGTCACCGGCAAAGTCGACACCGACCATTCTCCACAGTGCAACGCTTTTCCTGTCACCGAAAGTTTTCACCTTGTCCCAAAGGCAGAGAGAGAGAGAGAGATTCTCAATTTCTCTCTCTCCCCTTGTTTGATTTAATTACAACTCATTCAACTTGTTTTTTTCTCCTTCCCACATATCCGACAACTTATTCCATACATATATATATATATCATAGAACTCTATACTCTCTCTCTTTCTCCAGTAGTGGGCGGCATTCCAACACTTCTCTTCATGCCTACCCCTCCTCCTCCCCTTTTTATGAAACCCATTTTCTTAGCGAGAAAATTTGGTTAATTGATGTCTGGCCGTTCAAAGAAGCTTCTGCAAATTAGAAACGACTAGGAAGTAGAGTGAAAGGAAGAAGCAAAAGAAGAAGAAAAAAAAATTGGCTCGACGCCAAATCGACCCTGAAGCAAGCGGAAACGATCGATAAGAACGCGCGACGCCACTTGAAGCACAAATCGAACCCAGCCAAGAACAGCGTCGTCATTGCATTTGCACAATAATTGAAATGATAAATAATGGAAAAAAAAATAATTAATAAATAAATAACAGGAGAAAAACAACCAATCTATACATATATATGCACGCGTAATAAAAGGAAAAAAAATAACACGACAAATTTTCCCACCTTTGCCGTGTGTCGGCTGCATTCATTAGCTGTTCACAATATTTTTGTTGAACGGATGTAAACTTGGCGCTAGTGTCACCGTCGCATCGATTCGCAGAACAAAAAGCAAAATTGATCAGACGATAGTAATTTTTTTTTCTTCTTTTTTTGACAATATATTTTGCAAATATAAAACAAAATTATTCATACAAGCTTTCAAGTAATAATATCCCCCCCCCCCACCCACACCGCATGTCTACTCTTTTCTACTTTTAACATATGCAGATTGTTGATTGTCTACATACATATTTATCCAAGTAATAATTTAAATTATTATTACTTTTCCATATATCCATTCAATAAACGCTTGAAAGTTTGACAAGTTCACAACCAACACTAAGGCAGCAAAAAGCCAACACACAATTCAAGTAGACCAAAAAAGCTTTTGCATAATTGGGTGCGTGTGAAGAAAAGTATATAATATGCATTGCAGTGAAAAGTATAATGCAAAAAAAAGTTCCAATGTATTTCTTCAAATTATGCAAATGAACAAAATATATTTCACATGCAACACAATTGCATATTTATAAGCTGCACACAGAACAAGAGTCGTCGGATAATTTTCATTCAATTCAGTTTTGGGACCCAAAAAACAAAGAACAAAAAAAAGAAGAGCATAAAAAGTAAGCAGGAAATAACAATAATAATAATAATAATAAGAGGAGAAAACAAGCGTGACAATTTTTCAAGGAAAAAGCACTCCCTGTACCAGACTGTTTCAAGTATGACGTTACATTTTAGTTTCTCTTTTTTTGTCATTAAATTTTTTTTCCATCATCACAGACAAGAAAAACAAGGTCGATCGCTTGCAGGCAAGCATCTGGCGTCCAGGTAGGCATGTAAGATTACGTTCCAATGAAAGTTCTGCACACAAGTGTGTATGTGTGTGTGTGTGTCATAGTTTGATGGGATATGAAAAAAAAAATTCTTTTTTTTTTCAAAAGTATTTCAAAAAATCCAAACACAGACGACGTAATGTAAGCCGAGGAGTTGGATTACAAGCGAAAACAGATGAATAGCATTTGAAAAACAGAAACAACTAATACTTTCCCAAATATGCATACTAGACCAGCACAACCTTTTACAGCATCAATAAAAAACGTTTACAGTAAGAGAACGGAATAATAATAATAATAATAATAATAAAATTGAAACAGGGAAATAAGCAATAATTTGTCGCTTTATATTTCAACATACTTCAGAACACGTACAGCAGGCAGCGAGAAGTTGCCAAAGCAAACCGTTTTAATGACTGCACAAAATCACCAGCCTACCCCGCGCGACACACACGTCAATTCAAAAACCGGGCGGCAAATTTGAAAACAGAAAAAAAAATTTTTCCCGCCTCAACGAGCAAATGTACACTGAATAACGCGCATATAAAAAGTTATTATAAAATGAATTTGAAGAGAAATTATTACAACAATTATTTTTTGTGTATCTCTCTGCCCCTACTCATTTTTACTGAATATTTTTTTTAAACGGATAAACAAGTTAATAAAATAAAAAACATGTAAGAAAAGAAAAAGAAAACAGAGAAAATGCTTACCCGACTGAAGTTGAAGCTGATCGGCTACTCTGTTGGAGTCGGACATTGAAACTGTGCGTGTGTGTAGTTGTGGTCAGGAGAAGAACAATTTGTCAGGTAAAATAAAAACTGATAAACTTGATGATGAACAGAGAGAGTCTTGGGTGTGTCTCTTTACATAAAAGAAGATCTGAAGAAAAAAAATACAATCATCAGCCTATAAATTGTGGTGCACAGTGTTGTGCCTTGCCAAGAATGGAACTAACAGAAGTGACATACCGTCAAGCGCCTTTTAATAAACGTCAACGCCGCCGCCGCACTACCAAATCACTGCGCAACAATTCAATGTGTAATGTCTGGCACCGACAGACGGCGGTGGTGTCGAACGTTTGTCTGGATACAAATTTCGACGCTCAAAAAATAAAAACACTTCCCGCTAGGAAGTTCAACCTGAATAAAAATAAAAATAATAATAATTATTATTATTATAATACAACATGCATTAAAATAAAGATATGAGAATTGCAAACAATAAGATAAATGCACTTTACACTTTACCTGAAGAGAAGCAGAAAATGGACGATATTGCGCGTTGGAAAAATTCTCCAAGCCGACGTCAGAAAAGTTTCATTTCCTCGTCATGACTCTCCAAGCAGAGCAATGCTACATCAAAACAAAAAAAGCAAATAGCATAAAAATAAAAGGGAAAAAATAATAAGTAATAAAATTATAAAATAAGGAAGTGCGAATAAAATCAACCAATGCTAATTAACAACCAACTACTACTGCTGCTATTATTACTTGTACTTTTTTTTTCACAAACCAACGAATTCAACCGTACGAGATCTTTATACACTATTGAATGGGCAATCTTTGGTGGATTGGTTTAAAATTTTCCACAACAATGCACAAATTTCATTAAGAATAAATTTTTTAAACAAATATAACATTTCGTGAGAAATTCATTTGCATAATTAAATTCATTTTTGCATAGATCAATATTAAGCAATATCACTACCGGAAGTATGAACATCACTTCCGGAAAATGTTCGCTTAACAACAATTTATATACTTGCAAAATGCAAATTTTCACCAAATTGTCCTGCAACTTTCCCCCTCCCCCCCCCTCCTTTTGCACTTCTCTTCTAGCCCGGCTTTATTGTCTGTTTTCAAATATGCTGAACAGTGAATTATAATTTCCGCTCAATTGCGCAATTATTAATTTCACAACGTAACAACAATAATAACAAGACAAAATATTGTGAAAAGAACAAAACAAAACGACGATCATACCACATTTGCCTATCCCTATGACGATACAGCTAACGTCGTAGTTGTGAAATTGAATTTTGGAAAAATTGAAATTCACATGCAAATATTAACAGCAACAACATTAAATCAAAATATATTTTTTCACAATGACGCAATGTTTTGTGTATTCAAAGAAAAATTGTCTGCTTTTCAAAATAATAATATTAACATTTCACATGATAACAAGCAAACTTCACTATTACGACAATATAAAACACTTGTTCAACGCAATCACAATCAGGCAAAGAGTAACAAAATAAAAATATCAAATAAAAAAACATCGTTTTCTCATAAAAATTAAAATATCTTTTTTTGTTCACTCATCACTGTCATTGATTTATTATTAACAGCAAGTTCAGAACTCAGAACAGTAGAACATTTCATACTGTAGGGAAAAAATTGCAAACTGCAAAAACTAAGCGCACCCAAAATTTACATTCAACATACATCAGACGTATTCAGTTAATCAAAGAATTCAACTCTTCCCCAAAAGCAACTCATCAAGCATCAAAAAATGAATTTTCAAAATATACAGCTAAACTTTTTCCATATTATAAGCAAAATAATAACTGCCAAATGTCAAAGCACACTTTCTAAACAGGTACAACATTCCCCGCTTAACATTACCTACCAACTGTCAATGCCACTTAAAATTACCAGAAAAAAAATAGTGTGCGAAACTGAAAAAATTAACTAACCTAAATTACTTCGCCGTTAAAAAATTCTTCAACTTTGATCCCATCGTTTCATGTACAACAACATCACTATACTACAAAGTGAACAAACAATATCAATAACAACACATCGATAATGAATATAAACTTGAAATATCCAATTTTTCATATAAAAACTATTTAATAATCATTTTAACATTATCAAGAGAAAAATTTTAATGTTATCTAAAAAAAACTGCCCCAAAACAATTAATTTTTCAAAATCACTGGAGCCTTGGAAATATTTTGCATCATATCGGGACAATTAGTGATTCTCAAAGGAAAGATAAAGGAAAAATGAATAAAAATGAAAACATTAAATTCCAATTCCACCTTTACCAACTTTTCTCTGGTTAGTAAATAAATCAGGCCAATAATGTTGCGTATCTGTGACAGCCTAATCGAATTAAGCAATGACCGAATGCAGACCAACGTCTGCTTTGACCACAAGTCCATTTGAGATGCTCTTCTGTAACGGCTCTACATATCAACATCGATCTCTCTGTCTATCTGTCTTATTTAGCAATTGAGCGGTTGGAATATGAATAAAAGCAACAAAGTGACAAAATCTTGATCTCTCACGTTGATCGTTCAATGTTTGTAGCTGTTAAAGAAAAGATGAAAACATACAATGTCGTCTGGAAAAGTTCCACCATTCAGGTTCAAGAAACAGCACATCAAAATATTCATCCCGTTATTTATTCTCATAAAACAGCATTCAGAAAATATAAAGAAAAGAAAAAACCCATCATTCTGTTATATATATAAATCTATTTCTTCATAGTCAGGCCCACAATTATATCATTTTTTCAAATAAATGACTGTGTACAAGTCAAACAACACTTATCAATGATCAAAAAATATATTTCATATAATCTACTTTCTGAAGAGATAGAAGCACATAAAAACAAGTAATCAAAACTGCGTTGCTGAAAATCATATCACTCACTACACATTTATTAAAATTACTTTAAATTAAATTACATTTTATCACAAAATCAAATTCAAAATAAATCTAAACTACAGTAAACATAACGCAAGTACAATTGCATTGTGGCAACAAAAGATCATTTGAAATAACTGGATCGATCAAATTCAATTTACTGCAGAACAGAATTTCAAGTTTTTTTTCAACTATTCAAAAAAAAATTCACGCAAAATTACTATCAATCATCTTAAAACACAATACCTATATTTAAACCGAAATTCATTATTTTATTGTTTTCACTGCGCAGTTAACTAACTAACATTCAGTCAATGCTTTGATCAAATCGTTAATTTACACATTTCAAACATTAAATGTACAAATAAATTATACTGCAATAAAAGTATATAAAAAGGTAAATTATAAATTAAACTACAATTAATGGAATGTATGAAAGAAAAAAAATGACATGAAACCAAACAAATAAAAATAAAATGTCAATTTTTGTTCAAGTACTTACTAAAGTAAAATTTTTCGCATTGTTCTGCAAGAAGTAAAGGGAGATTCGGAAAATGATGATCTTTCTAATCAGAGGACAAAGTTCGGATAAACAACTTTCAAAACGGCAAACACGGGCATTACCTAAAATTTCAGCATATATATCAATCAAAATGACAACCAAAAGACCTTTCTTTTACAAAAAAAAAATTTGAATAATAAAATTAAATTAATAATGACGCTGCAACTATATTCACTTTGTCAAAAGAGAATGGAAAGATTTCAGAAGTTGTCAGAATGTTCAATTTCAAAAAAAAATTTTCAGCGCAAAGTTGAAAAATTCATATTGATACACATCGTCACATAAAAAATAAATTAATAAAAATAGCAATTAAAAAAAATCAACACATACCATTATCAAAAACTAGATATAAAATTGCAAAATCACGACTGCCGTTTCTTCATGTAGGTTAATTCGGAACGGCGCTTCAAACTGTCCGGATAGTCTGTGATCTGTTCATCGTCATAAATTGTTGAAATGATGTGCTTCTTTGTAGGATTTTTTGAAAAATTTGTACGCTGCAACTTTTCACCACGATATGCAAATCCAGCCTTTGCTTTTCCAGCCTGAGCACTCTCGAGCATTTCCAAAGCTACAGGCAATGCACTGCCTTGGCCAGTTCTACCCAAGCCACTGCCTTCTTTCCATCCTTGCTTAAGAAGCAACTTCAATCCAATTCCTTTAGTATACTTTTCAAATGCACCAAATTCGCTTTCTTTCATTCTATCTAACGATTCTTCAATTGCACCTTTTTTGCTATTTTTTTTCCGACTGCTGCTAACTGTTTCTTTTTGACTCGGCTAAATAAAAATGATATGATTACACACAAATTAGCATTGACACACGTCTGCTTCGAACTGGACGCTATATGTCAACAAATGTAAGGGTTTTGCAAAAAAAAAAACATTAACAATACAAATCGTTTCATTACCAAAATTAAAATTAATTATCTATTAATCAATCTTGCTCCTAATTTCAATCTCTCCGTCTTTTTAATTTTAACAATTTTCGAAGTGCAGCATTTCATCAACTTTCCAATACCTTATACAGTAGAACTTAATTCTTCAACATCACAATTGTACAGTAAACAATAACAACGTAAAAAAATAAAAATTACAAAGAATAAAACTAGAAAATATTTTAAAATCATAAATTACTTTAAAATTTCTGATAAAAGGTTTTTCTCCACAAGTTATAACAAATACCACTTTCACATCTAATTTATCAGAATTCTATTTTTTCACAAATGCCTTTTTTTATATTAAAAAAACCAAACCTGTTGATAACTGTATTCTGTATAACATGAACATGGTTAATCACCTTAGTCAACTTTTAAATTCAAAACAACACATGGGAAAACCTAATTCTATAGCTACAGCTTACTCAAACAACAATGTTTAATCTACTTTTTGGATCAAAATTTAAGAATTAATATTTCGAGTATAGAAAAAGAAAAAACTTGCCTGTTTAAATACAGAATCACTTAATTGACCAGATTGAATCATCGCCATTCGACGAATTTCCAATGAATCTTTTGCATCTTTGTCAGCTGAATCGTATTCTTCACTGCCTTCAGCATAATAGGCACTCATATCTATATCCCATTGGTCAGCCCATTTCTCATCTGTATCATTTTCAGCTTGAGATCGTTGAAACGCGTCTGTGTTGAACACTAAGCCGGGGCCACCTTTTTCCCACACAATTTCCATTTCCTCTTCGTACAGTGTTTCCTTGAGCCTGTCTTGCTTTCCTGGATCATCATGGAAAGCTTCATGACGTTCCCATTCCTCGCACTGATCGTCGTCGTCGTCCTCTTCTTCATCGGACAGCTCCCTCAAAGGGCTAGTGGAATATTCGCTAGCCTCAACGGGCTGTGTTTCGTATGCAAATGGAATTTCAACACCAGATCGCTGACTGATAGACGTTCGATCGTAAATACCCAATTTTCTGATCATGTGCGAAGGAAATTTGCACTGCTTTATAAAGTTCAAAATTACAGATGTAGGAGTGCCAACGTTTCCATTTGGCAGTAGAGCAGGTGGTTTCAGCTGACGTACCACTACATGGGATATTCTTTTAGTTCCATTGTTCTGTTGTGACGATGAAAGAAATGAATGTGGATCTTTACATTTTACAATGCAACATTTTCCATCCATGTTAAACTCTGAATGTAAAGCCCAATCCTTTCCATGATATCGTCGAATGAAAAGATCACGATCAGACAATGTCATGAGAACCAATGCATAATTTTTATTATTAAACGATCGTTCCGCTTTAGAAGAAGCATCGTCTGCTTTGCAAAACTGTTCAGCTTGAATAATTTCAGGACAATGCAAATAGTGGAAACAATGAAATCGTTGTTCTTCTACAAATGTCGAGAAAAACTGACGAAGATGTTTCGATCGAAAATTCTTTGGTATGTTGCGCACAACAGCATATACTAACTTTTCACCAGAGCTTTCACAGTCAGAACTGCTTTCAGCCTTATTCATAATTTTAATTCTGAAGCAATAGTGAAATTTTAAATGAATATCATTCATAAATAAAAAAAAACAACAACACTACTACTGAATCATAAGCTGCCTCAAAAAAATACCGAAAACGAACTGCCACATTATTATATTACACATTTTATAATAAAATAGATTACTATTTTTCAATTGCAATAATTGTAATTATCAATATGCCTATTAATAATTGCAATCAAGTATGTCAATCCTATGACTGACGTTACTCGAATCATTTAGTATTAGATACGGTAAGCAAATTTACTTTTAATAAATATGCTTAATTTTAACAATTCTATTTTTTTAATTTACGTAAATCATTCTCATACATATATATGTTTATGTATAGACTTACTCGCATATATTAAATGAAATAACAAATATACGCTAAGCGCTGTAAATATCATACCGTAAGAAACAAATTAGGTTCATTTAAACAACTATATTTTAATGTATTGAGTGTATGCGACATTTTATTAAGTATAATATATAAAATGTTAAATCAAATGAAATGAAACCAAGCTAAACCAAAGCAAAGCAATTAAACCCGGAGATAGAAGTTTGTACATTTATAATGTTAATGAAATGTAAATGAGCTTACCAAATAAAAATATTGCAATGATGCTGTTTTATTATAAATAAAATGCTTTTCGACAACTTCAACAAGATTTTCAACAGCGTTAAGTTGCTGATTTAACATGCAAAAATCTGATATTCCATTGCAAGAATACTGTATAAGTTATGATATGCAAGATTAATTTTTTTTTAAATATTTCTAAAAATATTCACTATATCCAGAGTTGATTAATTTTTATTTAAACAAAGCTTAAATGTTCACTGGTTAAGTGTATTTTTTTATCGTTAGGTAGAATCAGTTGGTGAGATCGTCTGGGAAAACTGTTAACTTTTTATTTCAAAACTTTAGTCATTGCTACAAAATTAAACATGCGGATTTAAATTTTCTTAAGTTTGATTTAAAAGTAATTTTTGATCGTTGTAATTATACGCATTTAATATTGTTGCATCATATTGTGAAGGCAAAAATTTGTCATGCCATCTAATGCATGATAATAGATTCAACAGTACAAGCACAATTTTGTATTGATTGTAAAGCAACTCGAGAGAATATTTTTTCTTTAAACAACATTTGATGAAGAAAAAAATAAAAATAAGCATCCTGTTTCTCCTTGTCAAACATGCAGTTTTGACTTCATTGTATAAATTGATCAGTAACTGTTTTTCTTTGCAAAATAAGTATATATATTGCTGATACGGTTAGATTGTAATCAAACGCTGTCTCTACTTATCTGACCAAATATTAAAACTAAAAACACTATTAATGACGAATCCTTGGTCTTGTTAGTTAGTAAAAATTGATTTTGTTAACCAATCGAATAATAAAACGTGCAGAACTTCTTCAAGTGAGCCAATGTACACTTTCACGTCGATAAATACATGCATATATACAAACACTATCCACTATGACTTTGTGTACAAGTTGCGCCTAAATACACTCAGTCTGTGTAATGAAATCGAAATTGATTAAATATTTGACATAAGTTAGATTCGAAAAATTTGTCTACCCGTTGCCACTCGGCCAGTCTTATTCTTTGTGGAACGGCTGCTGCAGACTGCTGTCGATCACGTATCTGAATAACTGTCCATTTTTCCAATCTTCTAATCTACATACAGTCATCTACAGCTAACACACACGTGTGTATTTTGAATTTCATGCATTTTCAACATTTCACATCTGCTTATTTTGCATCCATTGGTAAGTGAGCTTATTTTGCACGACTATTTGCCAAATATTTGCAACAAATGTTCATAAGAACAATATCAAAAATATTGCTTTGAAAAAAAGTTATATCATACATCATTAAAATCATTGTCAGTGTCATTGAGATATTAAAATGAACAGTTGTGACATTTGAGATAATAACTGCGTGCACTTTTGAACCGAAGCTGTGTATAACATCAACGTTCAGGACATTTGCATTGTTCATGAAATTTTACGTTTCTTTGTCCAGAACTTTTGTTCACCAGTGTTGTTTATCTTCATGCTTCTCAATCAGCGTTTGTCGTGTTGACTTGTTCTGGTTATTGGTATCTTGCCCCTCACTATTGAATAATCTTACATTTCTGGAATTTGTATTCGAATTTCCTCTTTTTACATTTTCCTTCAAGCTCATCATTTGCTTCAACTCTACGCTTGCTTTTTAGCTTACTTGGGAAATTTTTACAAGAAAAAGAAAATAGAAATATTTACAATACAAAATTCGTCACCTTGAACAGTCTCGTTTACAGAATTGTTTATCACTTCTGTAGTCAGATTAGTTTCATTTTGATTTTGACGATGAAAAATTTTATTACATCAGTTAGTGTGTTATTCTGAAAGTTGATTTGCAATTTCTTCCTTCAACGCTATCTACATAAATCACATTTTCAAATAGCAGAGGTACTGTTAATGCAAACAGATTGCTTATTGGTAGAGAAAAATAAACAAAAAATATTGAAACTGGTCCGTCAATGGCTAATTCAAGCTCACTTGCCCACGCTGAGCAATCATCGTAACTGATGATGATTCAAATTACCTATGTTAACGGGCAACAAGCTTTCAGGGCACAAATTATTTCGCAAATTTTATGCTAGTTTTCAATTTTCAATTTCAACATGCGCAATTTTCTTCATCAAAGCCAATACATGAACAACTACACTTTATCCAGATTTTCTTAATTTATACAAGAAATTTAATAATCAAATAATCTCTCTGACATACGCTTCGTATATAATGTAATGCATTCAGAATTCCATTAAATATTTCATTAGGGTATGAAAATTATTTTTAAAAAAATGACCGCTATAAACAAGAATCAACTTATGATGCGTTTTTGTGCTAGCAGATGAAAGACACATTTTTATTTCACGTTTAGCAATAGCAAAGTTATAAGTGTTCATCAAATGCTTGCAGATGTTCATTTCTCTAATTTAAAGAAAATAAAATAGCAAAAGTTTACTTGAATTTCATAAATGCTCAAGCAGCAATGCAAAAACTGGCTTCTATCATTCATTATATGCATGCTAGCAGAAGATGTTGTAAAGCGTTTTCGTTCATTTGAAATTATGCTATTGCTGTTCTTAGCTAATGAAGCTATTTATGAAACTTAACTTTTTCATGATAAAACAAATAATGTTTCTTATATTTCATCGCACAGTATGTAAATTTAAATATAATGGAACAAAAAAAATAGCTGCTATGACGTGTGCATTAGTAAATTGTATAATGTGTGTACTGTGTAAAACTGAATTGATTTGCTGTTCATAAAAAGCAAGAGTTAGAAGAATTTGGTATGAAAATCTCAATCAAATTTACAAAAGCATTTGTAGAATAATAAAAAAAGTGAACACAAATGGATAAAAAAAGATGTCAAATGATAAGCTTTATTTGCAGTTTGATAGTTCAACTGACATATCAGAAAGCCAATATGATTGACAAATAACTGTCCCAAGTGTTAATGTGATAAAAGAAATTAGCAGCAAGCTTTTTTAAATTTTCAAGAACGTTTACAAGAAGATTACTTGCATTTTCTAAGAACAGTCTATGCTAAATGTTTATCAAAACAATGCAAAACAGTTTTAATAGTCAAAAATGGAATCAGCTATCCCATGGTCATAAAGAATACGTTTACTTGCCATATTTTTTCTTATAATTTGTTTTCAGTTTAAGCTTAATTTGTAATTTAATGACGTGAATGAAGCATCGATGTAATCACTTTACGGTGTAAAGGGAAAATTCACAGACAACACAAAAACATACAAGCGTTAATGCAAAATATTAGCAAGTTTATTTTTGTAAATTTAGTAAAACAATAGTATAAAATGAATTTCAATTAATTTGATTTGATTTTCTTATAAACATTTCAAATTCATATATATATATATATATCATATAATGTGTGACGCAACATACTGTTTACTTTGAAAATAGCACAAAAGTCGAATGAAGTGAAAGTTTGTTTTTCAGAAAAATAAAATCCCATTTAGATAGTGAACTTACAAAAAAAATCTTTAATCAGCTTATTTATTTTCTACTTAAACACTTCAAATTTAAAGAACCCTGCATCCCACATATTAGAGAAAGAAATTGCAACATTAAAAGGTGTCTTTTATAAAAGTCGGTATAAATAAACAGATAAACTGATGTTATATATGGTATGAAATTTCAATGAAAAATGAAAATAAATGCTTTCTATATAGAAAATATCAATAAGGATAAAGCAGATTTGTTGTTACAATCGATTGAGCAAACAGAAAGCCATTACACACTTGTTTTGCCGTTATATTTTATTCTTTCCTCCAAAAGCTAGTTACTTTCCAATTGATCAATGGATTTAACTTCTCCATGATAAATAAATAAATAAATATATACGTATATATTTGCACATGTATTTTTTGTAACTTTTAAATTTAAATATAGTTTGTAAAAAATATCAAAAATAAAAAACTAAGAAGAAGAAGAAAGAAAAAGTTTGTTAAAATGTTCCTTTTTATAATATTATGCAAAAGGAAATTGCTCCTCCCATCAGTTCTGGGGCATTTTTCATTTGCCAAGCTTTAACCTGACATTCAAGTGTTGCTCTTTTATTGTGTTCGAGTGGGTCGTGTGCTCAATCCAATTGCAGAGGTTAGCTGGGTAAAAAAAAATAATATGAAAAAGCCATAGCACAGGTGCGCTTGCCACCCTTGTGGAGACCAGCCTTTTGTTGCCGAACACGAAGGTGGTCCGTCGTTCTATGACCATTGTCTTCCGGTCCAGACAGTGACCCGGCGCCGCCCCGACTTCAGCCGATCCACGCTAAGCGCCCGTGAATTGCTGCCATTTATTGAACAGTTAAAGCCTCTTAGATATGGCCAGGTCGCACAAAATGCACAATAAGCTGCCCAAACGATCGACCCGGATCGATCCGGATAAGTGAAAACAGCCTGCGGTCTAATTCCACACGTGCAAACGATCAAAATGAACATTATGATTTCCAAGCTAGCCAAAAGGTCCAATGCAGTTCGATGTGCTGTTTCATCATGCTGTCATAAATTAGCTAAACAAGCAGTTTAACTGTTGACCGTGTGGCCAATCTCACAAATTTCGAGGTGTCGATTCATTGAATCGAGGATCGATGGATGCCCTTTCATGCTTGCACGTTTCGAGTGTTTTTCTGATTTCCTCTGAGTGAAAATTGTTCGGTCGATCGACCATCCGTGGTAAAGTGTCAGCCGTATTTGCGTGACGGCTGCCAATGAACAGCGAAAAGCACTTTCAAGGGTAGTTCAACAACTAATATAGCCTACGAGGTTGAGTTTGCAATTGCCCCTCTTTGCCTCAAATGTGGGCCTTGTATTATGCTTTGTTTAGGACCATCTATTTGTATGTGTAATAGCTGCATAATCTTAGTGTAAATTTGCACGGCAAATTTACTTTCAAAGGTACACTACTAACTAAACTGACTGATACGTATAATGTGACAATTCTCACTTTGGCAATGGCATGTCAGTCTGATAGGACGCGCGCCTTTCTTCTTCTCTCTAATAAAAATTATTCAAATGCCAAATATTTTTCTACATTCAAATTTTTTCACTGCAATTTTTCGCCTTTTTCAGCACCACGTACACTTGAAAATTCCATAGCAGACACAGTATGTTGTATTTTCTTCTTGGTTTAATTAAAAATGAAATTTATTTGCATTGCTAGTTATTCCGTTTTCTTTTTTTTCTAATAATGCGCATCACATTTTCATCCGTGCATATCTGAATCCGTGCTCGCGCAAATGATCAAAATCAAAGCGTGATAATTAAAAATGTCCATAATACCCAGCTCTGATTGCTATACTCTTATTAACCGGCAGTCGATAAGCACGACGAATTGCATTTCACATTTCATTGGCATACTGTAGTAGTGGCTGTCACCCCCAATCGGTTGAACAGGCTCTGGTTTGAATGCTTTGCTCAGAAAGCACAGAAACGAGTTTGCAATTTTTGTTTGATTTCTCAGAAAAGCTAAGGAAACGTTCAAGCAGCCTGCAGATGAATGTTAAATTTCACACTGAATTGTTCTTTTGATTTGTAATCGAGCAAAATTAATTTGATTAAATTGTTTATTGCAGCAGTTTTGTAAAACAATTAAATTTAAGTCTTTTCAAAGCTTGATTTTTTTTGTTAGTAAACTACATTATGCTTTGAACTGTAATAATCTGAACGTTTAAAATGCATGTATTTTCATTATGATAGTTCTTTTGTTCTTTACTTTGCTTGAAATCCTTAATTGAAACTTTAAGCAGAAGCAACTTTTGACTGATGAATGATCAAAGAATAGAATGTGCACAACAACTCTTCAAAGTGTAGTCAGTGTAATTTGTATTTTAGTTAAAAAAAAACTGTTTAATATCATAGTGAATTGAATAGCTTCAATGATGTTAACTCTCAAGAAAGTGTGCTTAAAAATATTGCATGACATGATCACTGAAATAGGTTGAACATATCCACCTTGAAATTGGGTTGTATTTTTTCCTTTCTGCTTATTTATGAAATGCTTAATAGTGATTTCAGTTTCACTTGGACAAAGAGAAAAAGAAAGATAGTGTAAATAAGCTTAAAACTGGTTTGACATTATTTATCATCCTTTTCATTTGCTGGGAATGCAAAATTTATAAAACTGTTGATGCACAAACATTTCAGATTGAGTAGATTAAATGTGAAATTTTCAATTTCAATTAAGAGAGAAGAGATGTTTTTAACGAAATTAATTGCATGCAGTGTTGAAGCTTTGTCCGTGTTTGCTAGTCATTAAAGGAGAATTTGACATTTTCAAGATAATGCCGGTACTGTGTTTTCAATGCGCTGCTGTTTGTTTGCCGGGGCAGCTAGTTCAAGAAAACAGTCTGTTAGCTAGTGAAGTCAGCAGATAGGCTGCTGCTATCGCGTCGCCTGGTTAAACAAAAGAGAAGGGAAGCGGCGATGATTTGAAGAAACGTGCGATGATAATGTGGCCCCATAATTGACGCGTCTCGCTCCTTGCGCAAACAAAGCCTATCTATCTATCTATCCATCCACGCTCAGCAGTGTAGCATGTCGTGACCGTAGAAATGGATGGCTGTTTTATAGCTAATTGTCGAAGCAGGCAAAATCGAAACCGTCATCACTTCTCCGACGCATCACCAACCTCCCACACACTCCCTCTCAACTGGCATACTGTAAAATGTTCAAACGAACGTCAACGCATGCATGTGCGCAGGCGGCTGTGTTCAATTTCTACTTGCACTGACGACCAGCCAGCCTCTGAAGCTTGTTTTCTCAAACTGCGAATGTGAAATGCAAAGCAAAATGCTCGCTCAACCGGCGAGGCAAGAAATAAAGCGTCACCCCATTCAATGGTTGAAATTTAAAACTTAACTTGACCGCGCATTCATTCTCCAACGTTGAATTTTGAAATTTCTTTACAATTAATGTTTAATAGATTTTGAAATTTTTTATTCACTCACCAACCAAGTAGTACCATTTCTTTTGTGCTCATCATATTAATAATGATCAAGTAATAATGCGAGTAAATCAGTTAAACTTAATTATTTTATTTTACAAAACACAATTTATATAATTCATGAAACATTCAAAATGAAAGCCCTATTAGCTTTTCAAACTGTAAAATCTTACCGAATACTATCTCTACCAATGTCCGCTAACTTCTCTATCTATTAAATTAAATTAAATTAAACTGATCACCTATTCACACAACAATATTTCTTACGGTCCTTTTCATAGTAACTTCAAAGAATAACCCACTCTTCACAATAGCCCTACAGGTTAGTTTTTATCTTAAATAAATAATCTTTGGAAATTATGCTAAATATTTGGTATAATGCAAGAAACAAAGTATAGCATATATAAAAATTAATATACATGGCAAATTAGCATAGCACAGCATGACAAACAATGTCCTCTTATTGAAAACAGAAACAAGTGTGTACTTACTGATAAATTTTTCATTTTGAACACGTAGCCAACGGTAAATTTCGTGTGTTCTTTCTGGAACTGTGCATACAGGTAGATCAAGATCGAAACTGCGCTTTGGTAGATTTAGCATAGAGTCTCCGTTGCCGAAGCGAAGCCAAGCGAAAGTAGTACCGTCCAAATCACTTAAACTGAACACAAATGCTTTTTCAATTTCATTCCATTTCTGACGAAGATTAATCTGAAATTTTCGCTGAAAAATTTGAATACAATATTTATTTGCATATAATCAACAATTTCACTGATAGCTTGTTCAATTGTTCTGCTGCTTGTTGAAAGGTTGCCCAATTACTTAATGATGTGATAAGATTGTGATGCTTGTAAAATATTTACTTTATCTATTAACTTCATTTCAGCTATTCAACTTGATCTAGTTAAAAATCAAAGTAGATAATGAATCATTAATGAATGAAAAGTAAAAAAAAATAAAAATAAAGAAACATCTATCTATATTTAGAAATGATTATAAATTATTTCAAAAAGAAAACTATATTGATTGGTGATGTGAAATATTAAATTTTTGTTGCATTTAGATTAGATTTAGAATTGTGCGCATGATACGCGTGAGTGCTTGATGGTGAAATTGATCTGCGATCTGTTCGGAGCGATCGTATTAAAGCGTGCTACAAACATACATAAACATATCAAGTTGAATTTTTTTTTGTTTCTGATATCTTACGGATGTATTGTAAGCATTGATGGATGAATGATGTGAATACTTTTAACTAGGGCTTGGTTTTATTTGCATAAAATCAGGTTATGCAGAATATGTAGTATTTTGTTAGTTTTTGTTCTTGACTTTCTTTCTTTATTCACTTGTACATAGTTAGTTAGTTAGCTTATTGTTGTTTTCTGTAAAGCGGTCATTCATTCTGCTAATGTTAGTGGATTTGAACTCAGTGGATTTGCATGCAGTCAGCAGTGAGTTTCACTAGCCAGAAGCAGGAGATGAAATGATGATTTGCTGTAATTTCTTCTTTTGCATTGATGCTTTTGATGATGGTCGAATGCAGCAGTGCTGCTTTGTCGTATGATCTGTTTGTAGACCACACAACGAGAGAGGGAGAGAAACAGAGAAAGAGAGTAAGAAAAAGTAGGAGAGAAGAGGAAAAAATAATAAAAGAAGTAAAGTAAGCAAAAATGGGCAAGTTACTGAATGAATGAATGAATGGAACGGAGAAAAAGAGCACCGGACAGCGGCTTGTCGCTAAGATGCGGATGTGCTCAGAGCGTTGTGTTTGCTGTCCAGCAGTTGGTCAACGTACTAAGCAAACACGGTGTCCTGTGTTTGCCGGCCCTGAAAAAGACCACCCGGACTTCAGGCGCCAGGCCTGGTTCAGTTTCTGTTTGCGCTACGGCCAAGCCGAGGCCGCCAATCCGCTTCACTGTCTCCCACGAGCTGTTGACACTCGATATGGCCAGGTGAAATGCCAAGTAAACAAGTACAAGAGAAAATGTCGCAGCTCAGGCACTGTCCAATGCAAACATTAACCATCAGCTAATCGCCGCCAGCCGGTTCACGACTTGAGTAGCTGTCTCAAAGGTGCTCATAGCACGCCTTGTATATGTATATAATATAAACCGCCACAGACGTTTGAAAATTCAACAATATTGACCATGTCTGCGTTTCTGTGCAATAAAAAACCAGACTCTGAAAACAGTACTTCGAAAACTTTCAATTTTTAGGTTTTCAAATTTTACAGTAAAAGCATTCTTATTCATAATTTATAAAAACAAAACTTTTCAATTCTTCAACAACAACTAACTAACTAACCAGTGCGACAGAAAATTTCAACGATCAACGCAGCTCATCATATTGATATATATATATATATATATACATATATATCTTCCATGTGGAATTTGATTTCACCAAGTAAAAATACATTTTTAAAATATGCTTCATTATTCAAAGCAACAAAAACAAAATAACAATCAACTGGTAAATTTAATTTAAAACATGAAAATATGTGCATTTGTCTGTGCGCGTTTGTCTGCATGTGAACGTACAGGAAGGGAAAAAAACAAACGGCTTGAAAAACGACGTAAAAAGCCGTCCTCAGTGCGCGCCTGAGGCACCTTTCATTACAAGGCGAAAACAGTTAAACGAAAGCGCCACTCAGACGAGCCCATCCAAAAAAGAGAAAAATATAAAACCAACAAACAACCGTGTGGGCTACTTAGATACAATACTGTCATACAAACAGTCCATATAATAAATATATGTATATATGTATATGTGCATAAATATACATATATATAGAAGTGATCGATCAAAGCAGAAAATTAAAAAATGCATATACAACAACTGCGCTTCACATATAACTCGACTATGAAAAATTGAGATGAGAAGAAAGAGAGAAAGAAAGAAAACAGGTGAGGGGCGGGGTGGGAAGAATGAAGAAATAGAGAAACATAAAGAATGTAAAAGAAGAAACGGTGAGAAGGAGAGAAAAAGCGCGAGTGCAAAAGAAAAAGCGGAAAAAAGTATATATGTGTGCGTGAGAAAGATATAAATAAATAAATAAATAAATATGTATATATAACAATAATTTTAAAGTTCGCTTTTGATGCGTTAACATAACATAAATCACCATTCTGGTCGATAACAAATGTCAGGTATAGATGCAAACAATATTATTGAAAAAGCGTAGAGGCACGGCGGTTTTCCCTGCGCAACGTGATGGCGGCGGTGCCCACGAAAAACAATCGAAACAATACTTTTTTTGTGGCAACGAAGCATGAAAAGAAGGCACCACACAAAGTTACAGGTTCGCTGCTGAACCGGGATTGTTAGACGAATACAAAGTATGATAATACGGCATGGAGTCACTCATTGCCGATGACTGACCAATTTGAGACATCATCGGGCTCAATGAATTGTACGAAAGTTGTGCGGCAGCTGTGCTAGAGCCATTTCCATAACAATTCGGCAAATTGTATGTCGAGTCTGGCTTGCTAGAGTCGATCAAGTTGGTAATGCTAAACGGGTGAGTAAATGCCAATGTGCCAAACGGATCATGAGTATAATTGGGAGGCAGTTGACCAAACGACGAATAAACTGCTGATTGTGGCAGGCTGTTCGGTGATGCACCATAGCTAATCACTGGTGCTAAACCTTCATTTGCCAGTGAAGACGAGCCGACTCCGACTAATGAATCACGCGGGCTTGAACAAGATGCTCCCGCGCTGTTGGGACTGTTGTTCTCTGCCATCGCTTGCTGAAGAAGATTAACATCCAATGCACCGCCATCCGTAGTTGTTACCAATGTATTCGGGGTAGAATGACGAGTATCAGCACTTGGCCCTGCCATATCGTTTGCGTTCAACATATTTCCGTGATTCGATGGTGAACCTGCAATCAAAGCAGAGCTGACGTGTTGTTGTTGTTGCTGCTGTTGCTGTTGTTGCTGTTGCTGTTGTTGTTGTTGCTGTTGTTGCTGTTGTTGTTGTTGCTGCTGCTGTTGCTGCTGATCATCATCACCCGAAATCAGCAGCATATTGCCTGCGCAGTCTTGTGACTGAATCTGTAAAAAGTACAGCGGTTCATTTCAAATAATATATTCTTGACAATAAAATTCTCACACTCACTTTACGCTCATCTGTCAACAAATCTACGCCATGATTTTGCATAGAATCAGTACCTTCACAAGGACTGCCACGGCTTGCTTCGTTCAGTTGACCAGATCGCTGCTGTTGGATGTGATGCTGAAGTTCTTCTAATTCTTCTTCAACTTTTACCATCGCTTGAAAAGTACCACTTTCTGACATGGATGCGTTGCGAGATCCTTTGCCACCGCTACCGGCAATACCGGCTCGCTTCTCGCATTTGAATCGTTTTTGCCGGCGAAGATAGCAACCGTTTTCAAACATGTTTCCACAATCTGGATGCAAAGTCCAAAAGCTACCTTTACCTGGCTTATCTGGCGTTCGTGGTACTTTGACAAAGCAATCGTTGAAGCTCAAACTGTGACGAATGCTGTTTTGCCATCGTTGCTGATTTTGACGGTAATAGGGAAACAAATCCATGATAAATTGATAAATTTCACTCAGCGTTAGCATTTTCGAATTCGACTGCTGTATGGCCATGGTAATCAAGCTGATGTAGCTGTATGGTGGCTTCGCGTGAGTGTAACTTCGCCTACAACAGTTTCAACAGGATAGTTTCGGTGTTTTTGATTTTTGTATTAATGCAATCAAAAAACAAAAAAAAAATCAATTATACATACCTGTAAGTGTTTTTCGCGTTTCCACCGCGTGCCAATGAGGTGGATGAATTTCCCATGACAACTGAAGAATTGTTTGGCGTAACGTTTGTACTTGCTCCGACTTGCATTTGAGTTCGGCCAATTGGACTAAGAGCCGATGAGCCCATTGCCGACGGTCCCATCGTCAACGAGCTCATTGTAGACGCCATCGACGGCATGGAGCCATAACCGTTGAGCGTGTGATGGCCTCCCATGCTGTTCATACCCGTGAATGATGGCATATTGCTGTATGGATTGTTCAAAGCTGACGCGTTCATGTTTGCTGAAAGATTTGCGTACGAACCAATACCGGCTGAAGGATGAGCTTGAACAGAATATCCGGCTACAGCTGCTGCAGCCGCTGCCTGACCAAGAGTAGACGTTCCGTACGTTAGAGCAGAATTCGGATCTGACGCGCCCGAATGATGATGACCGTAATCAGAGTGCAAAAGCATCTACAAAAGTAGCATGGCATGTTAAAACAACAATCTTCTGACATCGACGACAAAAGAACTGCATGCACTACATTACACTACACTACCCCATACTATATGAAACGCGTCAACCCTGTGCAAATATCTTCAGGCGCTTTTTCCATTACAATAAAGCGCAAGTCAATTTCTGCGCACAGATCAAAAATTCACTGTACCAATTAATAATAAAAGAAAAATAAAAACAAAGCATAAGGAAACAGGAAAAAGAAGAAGCAATAGAAGAAATAGAAGAAGGAAAAGAAAAAGAATGACAACATGAAATAGATGATGAACAACTTGATCATTTCCTTTTTTTTGTGTTTTTTTGAAAAACAATACACGTGAAGGTTGAAGAAGAAGATTCGCGCAGAAATTAACAAAAGCATCAACTCATACAGCACTCCTATGGACGAACGGTAAGTCGACACTGGAGGCGACGTGAGCAAGCCGATTGTCAATATTGCTCAGAACAGACCGCGCAGCACAGGACGACAGCGTCACGTGATCACGGTCAGCCAATCACAGAGTAAGAATACAAATTCGACGAATCAACAATAACAACGTCGTGAACGTCAATTTTCCAATAGGCTGACTCGGTTACCTCGAGCAATCCTGCGCTACGTAAACACAGTGGGCTTTCTTGAAAAATCGTCATCTCAGTTGAAATGCAACGTACACCGCCACTTGCACACTACCTGCCAGGTTTGATTAGCAGCACACTATACACGCCCGTGTGATTTTCTGTTGCACTGTTTTTGATTTCTCTGTTTAGTTGTTTTTGTTTTTAATTCAAAGTCGATCATATTAATGTAAATATAAAATTTTTTAATTCATCAATTTAGATATGATATAAATAATGGAATGCTGAATTAAACTAAAATTATTTAAACAGTTGAATAGCATAACAATAATTTTGAATGAAAACTTTTGAGCAAGCAGTAATGAAAAGACAATTTCACATTAAAATTAAATAAAATAAAATTATGAAATTGGAATTTGATTAAAATATTTTAAAATCAGATCAACAGTAATATAAAAAATTCAGTTGTTCAGTTGTTTCAGTATTTTAATTTTAAGTGAAACATCTTCATACATTACTTCCGCCGTGTAAATTTGGAATTCACTTAACTTCCAACTAGAAGACTGCTTTGAAAATTTTGACACGGAATGTCTGAGACTAAGCCACAAACACACTCATTTAGCATGATGTGCACGAAACTTATTATTTTTTTTGTAGTTCTCATTTGCATGGACTCAATAATAGGCAAAAGAAAAAAGTTGATAAATACAAAAATACATTAAAAAGAAAAAAAACGTTAACAAACCTGAGTGGAATGAGCATTTTTCTGTTCTAAGTTTACCAGAGATTTGAAGCAACTAGTATTACCAGAAGAAGAAGAAGAACGAGAGAGATTTTAAACATCACTTCTTTGATTATTGCAATCATTTCGATTGCTCACCGCTAGATCATTGCAAGACTGTGAACTGGAAGCAACAAATTGCAGAGCTTGCTGAAAGAAGTAGATAACTAACTACAGACTCATCAGTGATTACCAAAGCAACATTGGAGTTCAAAATTGTTTCCACCCCCATCAAAGGGGAAGAAGACTATAAAAGCTGGTATTCCAGTGATTCATCTTTGACATATCAATTTATCACATTGAAAATGTGTTCTCAGAAAGTAGCCATCACACAACAGCGCATGCAAACAGAGTGCCGTTCAAAATGGACAAACTTATAATTGTCAAAAAGTAATAAGCTTCAGACATCCTATTATTGCGCCAATTGATTTTAACTTTTGACTGGTAACTATTTGACTTCATCAATACTGACAGTAAATAAAAACACTTTTACCATTGCAGAGCTAAGTGCTGATTTCATTGCTTGATACTATTTTTTTACCACGTACTTTTGTTTGCCTACGCAAATACAACGTCACTGAGATATTAAGAAAAATTTTTACCATCTGTTATTAATATAAAAAAAAGGAGAAAAGTGCAAACAAAATCAACCAACAGTCTGTTCATTTTTGAAATGCAAGTTACAATTTGCATTGTGCGTCCTGGATCATTAAAGCTTCTCAGTAAGAAAAAAAAAGTAATATAAAAGTTTTTCCTATCAAAAATCAAATTATCATAAATGAAATAAAAGTGCTTAAAAGTGCACAAATTATTGTGCATATTTGAAATAGTTTGAAAATGATAGCATAAAATGATGTTGTCCACTTGTAAGATCACTTGAACGTGTGAGAATGATGAAAAGTGATTGAAAATTAACAAATTCATACTTACTTGTCAACGTTCATAGATTTTCACAATTTTTTTTTACAAAGTTCAAACATTACTAAAGTGAAATAAGTGTAAATTCAATTAAAACTTCAGCTGTGAACAAATTGCATATACACCAATCGAATCAGTTGAGTATGGTTTTTGAAAATGAATCATCAAGTGAAAAGAAATTCTTGTACACCGCAAGTCATATAACTTATTGTAATTGATCGAGTTGGTAAAGAAAGTCACGCTGGTGAAAACATTGCTTGCAAAAGTAGTTGGAGGTGCATTTCAACAGAAAAAAGACACTCATATCATAACTTCAGCGCGTGAAGACACACACACACACACACAGAGAGAGAGCAGTATGCAAACCAAGGTCATACGTTGAAATTTTGCATCGTTGTCACAACACCAATGCTGATAGTAATTAAGTTAAATTCTGTTGATCGCAGAATTAAATTTGCAAACCACACACAGACAATAATTGACTGTGAGATGTTGGATAAGTGATTGCAAAATGGCACAATAAGTTTGCAATTTTTCATTTTTCTCCTAGCGGAAAGTTGAACATTAAAGAATAAAAAGTATACAATACCACAAACCGTTGATCAAAATTCAAATCTGCACAACAGCATGGAAAAGTGAAAATAAAAATACCTGCAACGAATAGTGGTGTTTCTTTTTTTTTTTGAAACACTAAGATTTGATTTTCCCTTTTCAGTTTAAAGCGGAAGTGCAATTGTGTTAATTACGTTGCTAGTCACCGCTAAATTAACTAAACAACAGAACAATGCTAAAAAATAGTTTTCCTTCAGTCAAGCAAATTATGAATTTCATCTGAAAATAGAAAAGAAAATGAAAAATGTAAATAATATATATATATATATATATATATATATATATATATATATAAAGTAGAAAGGAAAGTGTCAATAGATAGATGATGATTTGAGGAAATTTTGCCAATTCTCAAAATAAGGAAAAGAATCAATTTTAAATAAACAAGAAAAAAAGATGAAGCAAATGTCCAAAGTGATAATATGATTCAGAGGTACCGGAAAAAGATTCTGCCAATGTTGGTGGGTTGAAAATGCGTGTGAGTCTGCAGCAAAGCGTGACCACCCGCGTCCGTGTTGTCTGGCTTGCCAAAAAAAGGCAGACCCCATTACACGGTCGATTAGTGTTTTCCATTCTTGCCAATTTTTCCTTTTCACACTAGTGTAGATTTGGTGACACGAAATCTGTGTCACTACAATGACCCAAGTCCACGCACATCCGCCGATAACTGTAATGAAAAAGATTCACGAAACCTCTCATTTCGTTCAGGCGCCCAAATCCAGGACAGCTGGACAAAAGCCTTCGGCCTCCGCGCTTGCTTGCTGAAAGGTCGACCCTTCAGGATGCCCAACCCTGACCTTTTTGGTTTCTGTCGATTGCAATGACGCAATTGAACTCAACACAGCAACTCAAAGCTTACGGTTCCAATGTAAGAGCTATTTCCTGTCATCGATGATGAGCCCATATCCGACGACCTCTGCTCTGTATGACCCGCGCAGCTTTGCATGAAAATGATCGAAATTATTGTACAAAAGTAATCGATCAAACTCAACTGTGATCAACTCAACTCAACACAGATTAAATTGAGCACAAAAAAAGACAATAGATGATGTATTATGAAGAAAATTTCAAATCTGTGATAATTTTAATATGTACAGAAGATGTACATGCTGAAAAGAGGAATTTTGAAGAAAAGGAAATTATAATATTACATCAAAAGAACAAAAAAAAACATATTATTATTATTATTATTATCATTATTGTCAATTGTTGTAACATGCTAGAAAAGAGGCCAACAGAGAATGAATGAGAAAGAGAGAGAGAGAGAGAGAGAGACTAGCTGGTGACGGTGAAAAGAAGATGCCAAAAAAGTGAACATTCAACGGGAATGTAATACAACCGGAAAAGCCTTTACTTTTTCCACATAGCGTCATTTAATTGATCACTTTTGAAATTGTAGGAAGAAAAAAAAAGAAAATAGAATAAAATAAAATATAATATAAAAAAAACAACAACAACAAAGCGACCAGCATGAGAAGAAAAGCATCATTCGACTGATAAAACCCGCTTTCTGAAGCAGCGATACTGCACACAAAACTGAACGAACGTTGGTTGATTTGCTCTTTTCCTGACATGTTTATTTCAAAAATGAATTTTTGTGCAAACATTTACAAAAATAACCAAACACGATCAATTGTTTTAACGTTATATTAAAATAATAATAATAATAATAATATCTGAAAGATAAAAATGAAAGCACAATCTATCTATCCAAGTAGATTTCAGCCTAATGTTGATAATAATTAAACCCACAAAAAACTTTGACAACCTCTGATTAGCAACAACAAATCTTTAGATATAATATTATAAATAAATATATTAATCTTGAATGAAAAAATTAATATATATATAAATATTCAACTTTACTGCGTCTTGCCAGGTGAACATGGCTGCTGGTGCATTCATCATCACTTTTGTATCTTTCAACAGTGGGAAGCTGTATCACAATTGGCCAAACGGTAGACGAGCAGTTGATACAATTTTTGCGACAGTATCCCTATGTTGCAGAGCCTCTACAAACTAGTGGAGTGATTTTCGTTGCCTTTTTAGCCGTGACTTAAGTAGACAATTGGATTTGAATAAACAAAAAGCTGAAGCACGCGCGCGAATGTTCTTCGTTCATTCTCCACTGAAATTGTTCGCTAAGCTGCAAAGTGTTGTGCTGCCGACGTCGTTCGACAACGCCACTAGCAGGATAAAATAGATCTTACAATTTTTCGCCCACTCAATTTTTCCACATCTCTTTTTGTTTTTCCTTTTCTAATATCAATTCAACGCATATATTCTTACTATATTGTAAGGTTAATAAAATGCTTGGGGGAAATGATAACGACAACTACAACTACAACTACAACTATAAATGAAGTTATGGATATATTTAAAAAAAAATACATATATATTTTTTTCCACTTAAATTTCATTTCATTATTCAATATAAATAAATATATTGATCAATTCATTAATTAATGAAATAAACATATTTATATTGGAGACATTTGAATTAATGTTTAGCGTTATGAAATAATGGTTGTTAAAAGTTATCAAATTATTTATCATTAGTTGAAATGAAATTGTAAAACTTGCCGTTCACAAATTTGTATAATATAATATAATATAATATAATGAGATAGTGAAAGAATATAGCTAGCGGTTTTGCCGTTTCAGCGGACTATTTTAAACAAGCAAGTAGTCGGCAGAGTTTGATGAAAAACAAACGTCTCAGATTGGCCAAGAAATTCTACCTGATATGGTTGTACTGAAGAGAACGTTGAAACTAACTAACTAAATTAAACTAAGCTAACTAACTGCCTTGCCAGTTCCAACTGATTTAGAAAGATAAGAATTCCACTATTTGTACAGCAATTTCTGCAACGTGTAAACGTTATACCACATAATCCCTCTCTTTCTCTCTCTCTCTCTCTCTTTTTCTCTACAAAACGCACAGTAGAAAAATAGACAAGCAATTGTGGAGGCGTATCATTCAAAGGATTTCCTTTTTACCACAATGAAACGTCAATAATACAAAATAATCAACGCAAATAATGAAATACAAATACTTTCGTGATTAGCTTTCACTATTTCATTCATTAAATAGTTAATTAAATACTTTTGTATAAATTTTCAAACTCTCACATAAACTACTTACTTACTTGATGGCGTGCAAAGTGTCGGTCAATTTGAAATTTAAATTTAAAATTTCAAACAAAATATACAAAAAATAAAAATAAAAATTGGAAAACTGAATATAAATTTTATTCCTTTTTTTTAAATAAAATATCTAAAGCATAATAAAACAACCACAATTGCTAGAAGTGATTTAATAAAAATTGTTAGAAAATAATTTGCTCATCAGCTATGCTTGTAAATTAAAATATGCTATATATCTCTTTTACATGTCGCGCATAACTGCAAGTAAAGAGTTGCAAAGTTCGACTGTTTTATTTAATTGTAAAATATTGAACGACTGAACAAATGTGTGAAAAAAATGCCCTCAACAAATATGAATATTCAAAATAAACAATTACTTTTTACAAATTATATATTAAGTTGTGTTTATTGCTCAAATTTACATTCACTACTGCATTTTTCCAATTCTCTCCATTACTGTTCTGTTGTATCAACACTGTGCAACAATGTAGAATAATATTTATGTACTTCTATAATTACTATTCAACATTACGAAAAGAATAATTGATTGCGCAGACTGATTTGAAACAAGAAATTTCATTTGTACATTCTACATGCTCACATGCAATTCCAAATTATAAATATGCAATGGCTAATTAGATCATTAATTTTGATAATATTCAAATATTGGATAAAACAATGCGCCTTATTACTAAAAATACGCTACAGCAAATTGATAATAATAAATCCGACTATGAACAAAGAAGCATTTGGCATCTTTACAAAAGCTCTGTTCAAATTATGCACAAAAAGCGATTTACCCTGGCATTTACGAATACAGTCAAAGACGTCAGGTACAAAGCCTGACGATAGAAATAGGAAAAATTATATTTTTCTCAGTGTTTTCAAAATTTCGAAAAGATTCTGAGCAAAGATTGCCCAATCATTGATTGCTCAATATGTTTTTTCTTTTTTAAGAAAAAAAAGAACTATATTCTTACTCAATTAAATCAAACTTCAGCAGAGCAGAAGATATGTAATGGAAAAAAGATTCCTGTAGATTATACTTGTATTATATTGTAACCAGACTTAATTAATTGATGATGCAAGTAGAACTGTTGCATTAAATGAACAGTTTTTCAACTTTTCCTACTTTGTCATCGCCAGAATAAAGCACAAAATAATGATATGTTGAAAAATCAATCAGTAAAAATACATCATCATTACAATCTTTAAAATATCTTTTCAAAAAAAAAACACCTTTTCCAACAGATGTGGAAATGTATTTTTGTTTTCCTCATTAAATGCCAGTTGAAATGAAAAATGTAAAAACAAATTTATGTACAATTGCGGAAATGAGGAGATAATTTTCGCATCAAACAAATATGAACGCTTACCTGTTGTTTATTTGTGCCATGTCAGATGCTTTGAACGTATGGTAAATAACAAAAAACCAACCAAACAAACCAAGAAATCAGTAAGAACGTTCAGCTGGCTAAAAATAAATAAATTTAATTGTTTATTAGAAATACAGATATAGTGGGTGAAATGTGAAAAATGAACAATTCATATTACATTGTTAGTTGTGAACTTGAAGCTAAATTTTACGACGATGGTAAAATAAAAATTTCAAACTTATCATATTAAAAAAAAAAAATAATTTCACACTACAAAAATGCCCATACATAGTTTTCATCAGTGTTTAAGCAAATAATAAAAATAAAATAATAATAATAATAATAAAACTTTTGAAATTATAATTTTCAAAATTATCATTATCTGATCTGATCTGATTGATTGATTGATTAATCTGATCACTATGTTTCGTTTCTGTTTGTAAGTTGTTTGCTGTAATATGTTAGCTGATTAAAATCGAAAAGTAATTTTGAATTTCAAAGCTTGTAAAATTTGCAAATCAAACTGTCTCGACAGCTGTGCACGTCACAAAAGCAGAGTCAAATTGTGCTCAATCACAGGCACGTTGATCAAGCTTCTGGTTCAACAAAATACCGTCATCCGACACTAGCAGAGTGGATAAACGCTTTCACTTGTGTATTCAACATTTTCAGAGCAGACCGTATTCAGTAAACATTTCGTATTGTTAAATCACCTGCTTTTCACAAGATTTTGAACATTGTGCATTTGCGTAGTGATTTTGCGTTGACAATATGCAATTGTAAACACGGCAAATTCATTTACAGCGATGGAAAATAAAAGATATTAATATTATACATACATACATACCAATTCATATATGTATTCATACTTAACCTCACATTATTATTATTATTATTTAATAAAAATTATCCATTTCACTTTAACCTTTAAACTACTTTACTGCATAAATAAATCTAACGCTTTATAGTGCTACTGAACAATGAAACAAAAAATTCACCACATCACAATTTCACATTACACATTTAAATAATTAAAAAGAAACCTCTGAATTCATTTACATTTCTAAATTTGTTCTTCTTTTTTTGAATTAACAAATTTAATATATATTTTGAAAAAAATCTTCATCATGAAAACTTGCATGAGAAATAAAAAAAAACAATTTCATAAAAAAATACCTTAATGAAACAAATTAATAAAATCAAAAAGCAAGCTAAATCATTTTCAATTGGTTTACTGACTCGGTGGAATAGAAGCGCTTGTAGTCAGTCCACCTTACAAATAGCAATATATAGTTTGTAAAAAATGCTAACCAATCAAATGAAATTGGATTTCCAAAAAAAAAAGTTATCACACCGACCATTTTTCCATTACACACACACACACATGTATATATATGCATCGATGTTTCCAAAGTTAATTGAAAATACCAAACTTTTCTCAAATGTATCATGTGAATATTATTAATATTTATTTCAAAAAGTGATTATTGATAAATAAAAAAAATTTTTTTTATAGAATTGAATGACGTAATTGTATACTAGATATATTTCTTTTTTTTCTTGTAATTAAAAAATTTAAAATTTTCAAATTGACATGAAATATAAATTCATTGCTACTTTCCAAGCTTTTTCATAAGTTGAAGAAAAGGTCAGTATTGAAAGCAAAAAAAAAAACTAAAGAAATAAAAGAAACACATTTTCACAAAAATTGTCAAATATACAAAATATTAAAATTGTAAAAATTAATTATATGCTGAAGAAAAAATATTTTTTTTTATAAAATATTAAGCTAAATCTATAGGAAAGTGCAAGATAAATTTGTAATATTTATTATTCATTTCCATTGCATTTGTGGTGTCTGATTGATTGTATGATTGAATTGTAAAGAAAGTACATAAGTTGAAAGATAAAAATAAAGAGAGAGAAAAAAAAAAGAACAACCACTGACACATCGCGTTCAACTGTACAACTTCCTTTTCAGAACAGCTAATGCTAAATTATCTTGCTTGAATTCAATTCAATTCAAAAGTGCTTTACAAAATAATATTACCAACATAATGTAGGCTAATAAAAATGAACATTAAAAAAAGATTTTATTCTGTAAACATTGGCCACTTGTTGAAATACATGACATGCAAATAAATAAATAAAATGCTACAAGAAATAAACTGCGAAAATGGGATTTTTTCCTTGGTCAAGGGTAAAAATTCATTTCTATTTCCTGTACAAAGAAAACCATACACAAATAAAATTACCACTTCCTCCTTGAAAGTTAAATTTGCATAAATATCAGAATTGTGCATCTTAACAAATCAAGATTAAATTGTCGAAAA
Organism: Trichinella papuae; assembly: GCA_001447755.1. NCBI lineage: Eukaryota > Metazoa > Nematoda > Enoplea > Trichinellida > Trichinellidae > Trichinella > Trichinella papuae. The sequence continues at coordinate 18,010 of JYDO01000213.1, read as the reverse complement.
GATAATAGGGAAAAAATAAAATAAGAAAATTGCCGTTCGCCTTGAATTCACTGCTAATATTAACCACAACCATAAACTGAGTTTTACGAAAAAATTCAAACATCGTTTTAAAGGTTCAATTGAATTTTTAATCAGTTTAGTAATTTAATTAATAAAAAGAATATTATTTCTTTAGCTAACAATTTTTCAACAGTTGATTTTACCTTGTAAATGTCGAATGTAAAGTTGAATATTTTTCCAATTTACAAATTTATTAAACTTATTCAATTGAACATTTTAAAATTTGTCTTAATTTTTAACGCGATGAATTTTTTTTTTCTAAATAATAATAAGCCTAAAATATTATTGCTGATAGTAGATAGTAAAAAGTTACAAACAAAAAAAATTTTTACATACATGATCGATACAGTACGGTATATATGATGGATAAATGAATATGATGCAGTTGAAAAATTATTTTATCATCCATGATGTTGGTTTGTTTCAGAGTAAATTTTGAAAAATACATTAAAAAGAAATTTGAATTGCATTCTTAATAATGTATAAGTGAAAAAAGAGTGGATTAAAATGAAATAATTATGTCAATCAAACCTGAATGAATGTATGCAGATATTTGAATTTTATCAGTCGACGAAATTGCTACTGCTACTGATTGCTAGCAAGAGGGGATGATAATTGTGATGAGATGAGAGAAAACTATGATGAATTATGTGAAGAAATTGAAAGTAGACGTACAAAAGTTATGTCTACAAAAGTTGAACAACGTAAAACGTAACAACGACGAAAATGCGTAAGAAAAGAAAAAACCAAGTAGCCAAGTTTAAAGTCGCCTGCTTGGTTAGTTGCTTGCTTGCCTGCCTGCTTGACTGCTTGTTGCCTGCCTGCCTTTTTCTCTGTCAACTAGTGCTGCGAACAAAATTTCAATATCAGTTTGACCGGTTGACGCAGTGTAAAGCATGACGTAGTGATGCTGGTTGGTCTGTGATATTATTGGCGTTCGTTACAATGTGCCTTTGTAACACAGACACAGACACAGACACAGACAGAGAAATTTCCAGCTAATCATATCGTCGTGATTCATGCCAGTCTATGTTCCAAATACAAATGTATCACTGAACCAAAAAGTGAAAAAGGAAGAAAAAAAAGAAAGAAAATATCTTTCCCAACTTATAGCCTGGGAAACATCCTTGCCATCAGTGCTTTCAACAATGACACATCATGTTTCAACTGATCTTTCATCATTGGACAATTAATACAATTTTGCTGGCTGATTTTTTAACACTTTACAAAGAGTTCACCATTCCAACAGCTCCGGGTACCAGCTATCACGACGGAAAATTGCCCACCAAAGCAGCAAACAAGAAACAACAAAAGTTGCCAGTGTAACAACGCCTCAGTGGTCACTGTTTTCAATAAGCTGTGCTTCTTCCAAACAACAACAACAAAAAGCTTACAGACAATCTCTTACAGACCAAGACAATGCAAGCAGATGCGGAAATAGAATCAAACAATTGAATGAAATTGACAATTTTTTTTTAACATTCTGTTCTTCAATTTTATATCTATTAATTTATTGTTTCCATATTTCCTATTGGAATAAAAATTTCCTGATATCAATGTACAAGAAAGATATGATTCAACAACGAAGAAGAAGAAGAAGAAGAAGAATGTTGAACTGTAGCTTTCTTTTGAAACATTAAAAAATCACAAAAGTTACAACTGAATTCTGTACTGATATGGATTTAAAATGGAATATGAGAATTGAAATTGTTGAAAATTGATAATTCAATTTGAAAGTCAATATACACTTTAATATTGGACAATAATAAGTTTGTGAAAATATTCATAATTCAATTTTCAATTCAAATATTCCAAGGGAAATATGTATCACAAAAAATAAAAATGTTTCCACAAATTGCAAACAACTTATTGTTGTTGTTGCTGTTGTTGTTATTTAGCAGTGGTAATCAAATTGCATTCGATAGACAATACTGATAATAACTGAAAACATGCTTATTCTAATAAAATTTCACTTCAGATGAGATAATTCTAGTTTCATGAATGAAGAAAAAAAATTGCAAAACCACCACCACTACTACTACTGCTACTGGTGTTGTTACTGAATTTGTGTTAAAAATTGAATCGTCAAATTATCATAAAGTTATGAAAAGGAAAATTAAAAAGAAATGTTGATATAATACAACCTGCACAGCAAGTAATTTTAAACCGCAAAGATGACTGTACTTGTTGAAGAAAATTTGCAAACCTTTAAGTAAAGTTTCACAAACCTCGTGTAAATTTAAAGAAAAATATTTAAAAAATGGAAATACCAGTTTTTAATGTGCTGAAGGAATTGAATATATTTTCCATTTATATCTCTATTCATCTATATATTCAGTGTGGATGGATGCTTTCGGTGATTGCATTACCAAAAGTGCGTTGAAATGAACAGTATTAAATGACAGTGATCGCGTTTGATGAATCACGACGATTCATATAATCGATTACAACTAGCGGAAATTGAATGTTGTTTCAAAATTCAAATTTCACCAACAAACAACAGTCGACAAAAAGCAACAACAGTGGCTATTTTAAAAAATCTATACAAACTGTTATTGGACAGATGTAAGTATAATAAAGGGAAAAGAATTGTTAATTAAAAATATTGTCTGAAAGTGAAACTGTTCAAATCAGATACGATAAAGTGAAAGGGGAAAAAATATAAAAAGATATTTTGCAAAATATGAAATATGTTTGAGAAAATTGAAAAATTGCAATTATTCGTCTCTCATCTACAGTAGATAGACAACAGAAAATTGTTCAAACACCAAATTCAAATTTATCCTAGCCGACATTATTTAAATTACTGATCAATGGCAAAGTTGTAATTTTCAAAAATGGCAATAAATGAAATTTCAGAAAATCTAGGAAACAAACTGAATGAAATTATCTCAAATTGACGTTTTGATGAAAAATTTCAACATTGACAATCATACAGCTTTGTATGAAGTGGATAAATTTTTTTTCCTTATTAATTTTTTTCTCTATTGTTTAAAAATTGATAAAATACTTTAAATAAAAATGAAAAAAACTTCAAACATTCATGCAAATAAAAAAAATAATGAACAATTACTTACTTTGGAATTAAGAATCGTTGGTAAAATCGCACGGGGACAACAGGCGCTTTGAAAATGGCCTTCCACCGGAAATGTCATCAATAAAATGAAAACCGTTCAGTGCGCTTGACGAGAAAATGGAAAATTTGCATAATGTAGCTTGTTCCTAGCTATATTGCACGGCGTCAATTTCTGCTCGTATCATCAATCAATACGCTGGTGGATCAGAAAATCCAGTTCCGCTTGATCTTGATCAGATTGATTGACTGGGCCATTTCTTCATATCTATATAAATATATATAAAGATAAAATTGAATAAACTTGTTAATAAAGAGAAAGAAATTAATAGTGTTTTTGAAAAATATCTGAAAATTCTTTTTGTTTTTCAGATTTATATCAATTATATAAACAACCATAAATAAATAAATAAATAAACAATTTGGATTGATATTATTTAAAAAAAAAGAAATCTACAAAAGCAGTTATTATTTGAATTAACAAAATCGAAATTATTACAAACTGAAGGCAACAACACTCTTAAATTTTACATATAATTCAATATTTATAAATCTGTCAATGATCGATAGATAGATTAAAAAAAATTATTTTGTTTTCTTTTAAAAAAATGTTTTTTTGTCAATCAGTGTCAAATGCGATAGATCTTATAAATTTCGCAAAACCAAGTACCGAAATTACAATTAATTCAACAAGACACACACAAAGTGAGAGAGCGAAAAAAATTGTTCACTTACCCGATGCATTTATGAATTGCAGAAATATGAATTCTATTTTTGAAAAATGAAAAACTCTCCACAGTTCATCGTGATATTTATTGATTTTTGTTTTCTTGTGTTTCTGTTTTTTTGGTTTGTGATGGTGAATCAGCGTTGATTTATTCTGATTTTTTCGAATGAAAATCATCAAATCAGAATAGTTGATCGCAATGCTAAAATTCAAAAAAAAAATATACATACTACAACAAACAAACAATAAAATTTGAATAATTATGAAAAAAAATGTTTTTTAACTATTCTTGCAATAGGAATTGTAAAGGGGAAAAATTAAATTAAATTATAAAAAAATTGTCATTCACAATAGCAAATAAAGAAAGAGAATTCTATATCACTGGTATAGTAGCAATAACAGTAGAAGTTTTTTTTCTGGCCATTTTTAAATAGGTCGACTGGCAGGTAACTTTCATTTCTGATTTCAAATTTGACAGTAAGATTCGAAAAATTATACATATGAAAAAATAATAAAAGTATTGTTCAAAAAATTTTAATTTAATAAATTTTAATTAAAAAATATAAAAATAATAAATTTTTTCAACTTTGAATAATAAAGTAAACGACAAAAGCACACAATTAACGAAGGAACGTACATGTTGTTCACTTGGCATGGTAAGAAAATATAGAAAGAGAGTAAAAAGATAGCCACAAAGAACCGGTTATTATTGTTGTTATTGCTGCTATTTGAACTTGCACGGCACCGTGACAAAATCCATTTAATAATTAAATATCATTTTCATTGTTTTTATTTTGTGTGTGTGTGATTGTCAGGTTCAGTTATATTCAAGATTTGAATAATTTTAATGAAAATTATCATAATCATCATTTAATGAATGAATTGAATGAATTGAGCGTTTTGATTGTTGAATATTTTTGAAAATTGACACTGACCACCACTCTCTCTCTCTCTTTCTCTTGCTCTCTTGCTTTCTCGTCTGGTCGTCACTGTTGTTTACTTTAATGAAAAGAAGCTCTAAGTTGATTGGTAGATTCAGTTGACTCAGTGTTTTCAGAGCTTCAGCAATTCAAATAACTTGACCAACAACGACAACAACAACGACAGACCAGACATACAATTCATTCCACCGATATTTGCCTACTTCACTTTCAACTTACTGTAATTGTTGTTTTTTTTTCATATTGCATATTTTTCTCAGCATGGCAGACAATAACAACAACAATAATAATAATAATAATGATAATGATAATGTGATCACAACGGTGAAATCAAGATGGTCAAATTTGCACGGCGGTATGGAATTGAGCACTGATTCGTGGTTCATCAATGAGCAGCAGAAGCAGCAGCAGCATATTCAATCAGTTCGACGATTTTTATTCGAAAAAGATGACAGTGCAGATTCGAACTTCATCCGCTGTTATTACAGTGACACAAGCAATTATGTTCGGTAAATGTGATGATCAATTGATTTATAAAAACAATACATACATGTATAGTTAGTTATATTTGTGAAGATGTGAAAAGCAATTCGGCTGCTGTGACACTGGATGTTGTACTGTTGGTCAGTTTGAATGGTAATTTCAATATGTTGTTGTAATATGTTTTTTTATAAATTGATTCAAACATAACACTTGGTTCCATATATGATGTGTTGAAATTATTATGCATATTTTTTTTCAAAAAAAAATACAAAATGTATTACCTTTCCTTTTTAATTTTCAAATTCGTTGATTTCAGGCTGTCCGGAGTTTACGTATTGATCGCTTTCGTTGTTCTGATTGTTGCAGTTTGTCTAGTCACCGGCATTGTTTGCTATCAAAGAAGCAAATCGAAAGCACTGAAAGAGGCCAACGCATACGATCAGTACGCGCAGAGCCATTACACTGCCTATCCATACCAATATCCTGCATTTCAATCGGACATCATGCGTGGAACCAACTCTCGTTTCGGTCTCATGTACTGACTGATATAAGAAAATACATAAATAAATAAATAAATTGATAAAACACATAATCAATCGTGTTCTCTGAAAAAAGAGAAAGAATTATTTAACAATTTTTGCTTTTTATTTAACTGTTTATTTTTATTTGCATTATTATTCACTTCTTTAATCCAAGCAAAAACAACTTTGGTTGAACAAATGGTTGGTTGACACGTAAATAATAAAAAGAAAATCCAATAATGAAAAAAACAATGGGAAAAACATTTTTTTGAAATAAATAAAAACAACATTCTTACACTTGTGTATGCAGCATATATATATATATATAATGTTTTTTTCTTTCTTCAAACTTACATGTAAATGAAATAATTTCTAATCGACTAAACTGTAATAGTAATAATAAATTGTAGTAAAAAAGTGAAACTGTCATATTTTACAAAACAAAAACTGAAAATTTTTCTTTCAAATGTGCATATATATTTTTTTTTATAAGTTAAATTGTATTCTTCATAATTATACTGTCTGTCTGTATGTGTGTATGTAGTGTAGTGTATATGCAGATATGGTGCGATTGATAAGTTAAAAAGCTGCTCTTCGACGTTTGCGCACATTCAATTTTTCATGATCACGCAGCTTGAGATGTTCCAATTGTTGTTGACAAAATTTCGACAAACGTTCACCGCATGCGTAAACTTCAGTCTCAGCTTCATTGTACTGCCGGCAGTTGGAGAACATCAACTGAGCATCTCGAACCATCTCACTGACACTTGAATATTCGTGTCTCAAAAGTCTCATCTGTATAGTGCGCAAATCCATCGGCTGTTCAATAATATCATAATAATCAGGTGCCTGAAATTTACATATTTTTTTTCTTTTTAACAGATCAAAAAAAGAAAAAAAACAAAATTCTACTTCTCGTCTAGATACGGGCTTCAAAAATGGCCAAGCGTCAGGATGTTCAACCAGACGACTGATGCAAGTATTGCAACGCGTCTCGACGTCCGACTGTTCGGCCCTTCTTTTATTAATTGTACGCTTTTTCAAACGGCCATTGTTTTTCGCTTTTCGTTTTTGAGTCAAACCATTCGAATCACAACTATCTGGCTGTGCAATAATACCATTTGGACTTGAAAAACAATATATACATATATACATATATATGCAATAGAATGTATTGTTGTTGCTTGCATACCTTCCGATAAATGAAGAAGCAACTGGTGATATGTAACCTCGCAATGGACGTCCAGATCTAGACAATTTCATTTGCAAATTTTTACCATTTATACCGTTGGAAATTTTCGGGTTGCAATTTTTGCAAAGCCAACTGGCAACTGCAATTTCAGACTTTTTCACACCAACGCATCGAGTGTGAAATGACAAAGTACAACTGCTGCAATGAATCCGCTGCTTGATGTGACGAATCACTGTGGTGCAATTTGAACAAATTGAATAAGTTTCGCTGAAAATTAATTGAATTATTATTTAAATTTACTTCACTGTATATTGTTCACCTTTTTTGTTGAACTTTCAGTTTCTCTTGCTCTTGCTTTTGGTGACTTCGTTCTTCAGCTTCTGCTGTTGTTGCTTCTTCTTCTTCTTCATCGAAAGCTTCTTCTTCAACAATGGCAGCTTTCTTGGCATTCCAATTTTGTTGCTTTTTGCACAAGAAACAAATCCAACCGTCGTCCTCCGTGGGCAAAGTTTGCAAACACGGTTTCGAACAGCCCAAATGAACAGCTCGACCACAATCCGAGCAGATGGCCAAGTTGTTCATGTCACCTTTGCGACGACACTTTCTGCATCGCATGTTCAAAATCGACTTTTGCCAAGTCAACTGCTTGTCCAAAGTCAACAAATGCAAATGCAACGACGAATACGAGAAGCAACTGTCCAACGATTGTTTCCACAAATTCAAGCAAGTCGTTTCTGTAAAGATGAAATGTGAAATTTGAAAAACAAACAAACAAATTGATAATTACTCTCAGAATCCGTCGACTGACCATCGACAACAGAATTGCATTGAACTGAATCATCAGCACTTGCTGATGATGATGATGATGTTGTTGTTGCTGCTGTTGTGCAGTGAAATTTCTTCACCGGGCGAGTTGAGAAATTTTCCATAAATTTACAATCAATCGTGTTGACAAGATCGATCAATATTTGTGCCAAATGCTTCACTTCCAGTCGTTGTTGTTCACCTTCCAATTGTTCACGCCAACGTTGTCGATCGGCAATCTGCAATTTAAAAAAAAAATTTTTTTTTATCGATCAAAACAAAATTTCAATCAATTCTCTCACCGGTGCCGTCTGCATGCGACTGTAGAACAGACGATTTTCAAAATCGAGCAGCGAAAGACGAAACGAACGTTCAATGAGCAGTTTCGAGTCGACCGGCTCGAGTTCGAGTTCGAGCAACGGTTCGGCTTCGGCGTTGTTGAGCGTGTCATCGAATGAGGCGAACATTTGCACCAGTTGTCCTTTGAAGAGCAGCAAATTGGCCGCCAGTTCGGCTTCGCGTTCGCCGCGTCGGTTCAAACTGTTCAACAACGCGTTCAGAGTGTCCAAATCGCGCAGCATCTGCCAGCGTGGAACGAGCGGTTGTTGTTCGAACGAGGCCGCCGCCGCAACCACAACAACTCGATCTGAACAACGCTCGGCGTTGTCAAAGTCGAGTTCGAACACGTTTTCGACCAGCACCGCGCCGACCGAACGAACAAAATAATAACGACGGTACGATCGATCCTGGCCGAGCAGCGTCATGCCGATGGTCGATTGTAGTTCGAACAGGTCGAACAACGCGCTGCGGTAAAGTTGATTGAACAAGTGACGTCGCAGTTTTCGAACCAACTCTATCTGCTCGACACTTTCCAATTCGTCCAATCGAACAGACGTCAACGGTTCGACAAAATCGCTCAAATCCAAATCGTCACTCAACGGACGATCAACGAACGACTGAAACTTCCTCAACAAACTGTTCAATTGATGCTGCTGCTCGTCAACCCCGTCGATCTGTTGCTGTTGCTGTTGTTTCGAACCTGCTCGTGATCGTTCACCGCAACGTAGAGTTGATTTCAAAAAGCAAATCATCTCGCGTTCGACACTACCATTCGGCACCTTCTGACGCAACAAATCCAGTCGAATTGAACGCACCCGTTCACTGCTCGTGTCCAACAAGTCGCGGAACAATTGAAAAGTGAGCAATTGATCACGCAACACTAGCAACAAATCCAGACGATCGTCCGGCTTCAATTCATAAACCGAAACCCGTCTCAAGCTTTCGATCAACTCTGGTCGTTTGATGGAAAAATTGAACGCTTGATCGTCGTAACTTTTGAAACTGCCACGGTGTAAATTGCGAAAACGACCATTACGACAACCCGTGAAATGACCACTGGATTGGAAATAAATGCGCACCACTTCGGACAACGTGTAACCGTCCACAGGCAAACGATAAACGCTGACGCCGTGTGTATTGCGCATCTCTTTGAACATCTCTGTCGCTTTTTCCATTTTTGGTAAATAAAATTTGTACTCAATTTCAGCACTGTCCAGCATTGCGATTTCTTCACTTTTCAAAATTTTCACATCATCACCATCCTCTTCGCACTGACGTTCGAAAAGCACAGTCAAAAGATAGCACAACAGTTCGGCAAAAATCCCCTCCGGACTACAATCCAGGGTCGCCTTGTACAACATGGACAGTGTAACACCGTCCGGAAAATAGTCCCTCAGTTGGATACGATTACCATGTTGATGCAAAAAGTCCAACAATGACAAATAGTCGCCAAAACGAGCCGGCGAGACGTGCTTGGGAAAATTCACCGCAGCCAAAGTTGGAAATTCAGCCTGATCGTCGTCGTTGAACAGCAAATCATCTCGCACTTTGCGACATTTGGGATTATTTTTTCGCTGACGCTTTCTATTCTCCCTCTTCTGTATACGGCACTTGAAATCAACATTAATAAATTAAAAATCCAATCAATTCAAATCAAATCAAATCAAATCTTACTTGCTGTTTCGCTTTCTTTATCAAAGCACGAATATTACGAATGTCCATTTCTGTCACTGCAAAACCTTTAGAGATGCGTTCTTTGAGTTCGGCGCCAATGTCAACTTGATACTTCTCCACCTCAGTCCACATGAGAGTTAATGCTTTGTTATGTTTTCCACCGTGTGCAAATTCCTCACCCAAATCTTCAGCATCATCCTCAGATTCATCACTTTCACTTGGCGCCTGTTCGTTGCAACTTTTGTAAATTGACAAATCTGGCAACGGACCGCCGTATATTTTATCCCATTCCAATTTTGAAACTTCATGCCGCTCTGCGATATCATCCTGAAAACAATTTCAAATTGTAATTTATATTTATTAAATTATCACTCATTTAAGGAAATAAAGAAAAAGAAATCATTAAAATTTCACATTTCTTGTTCACCTTTACAACCCAAATGTTCTCTTGAGAAGTGCAACAATAAGCACGCAAAAGTGCATAACATTCTTCTTTTGAAAGAGGTCTTTTCCGACTAAATAAATTAAAAAAATAATAATCAATAAAACCACTTTCGAAAAGTATCCACTTACAAAACTTTCGATTCATCGACACAACACAACAAAGTATTTCCAGTTAAACTTTCATTCGCTGCATCGTCGATGCTAAATTCGACAACATAAACCGCTGCGCTCCCTTTAGCACTGAAAACAAAAAATATATATGTAATCGTGAAGAAAATTATATTATCAAGATTTTTACCCAATTAAATTTTTTGAACCATTTAATTTATTCGCATTTTCACTAGGTGACGATGGAGTTTCCAAATTGTCATCTGATTTGTTCACAGTCTCAGGAACTGTAACGGATCTTACCACACCAGTTCTCCTAAACATACAAAAAAAAACATATTATTTACGCATATATTTGTAAGCATGACCAAAAATAAAATAAAAATAACAACAATAATAATTCAAAGTTACTAAACAATGACACCACAAAGTTTACCTGATTATCATAATACGGTAAAATAAAACTCAATCGGTGTCAACGAAATCAAAAAAATGCTACGTTTTATTGCAGTGAACGATAATCATCAAATAAATACAAATAAGTCCTTTAACTGTGCAACATTTTACATGAAACATTTTGTAAAATACAACAGCTGTCAACCTGCACGCTGTAGAAAGTTAAATACTGAAGCGAAACAGTTTCAAGTTGAAGTTTCAAAAAGAAACAAAAGCAACTTCATCTCAAACAATTATTATGGAAAAAATCGAAACTATGCTCATATCCTTTAAACCTAACTTGTCGACAAATTTGAAAACAAAATTAATTGTGAGAAATAGATTTCAATTGTCGCAGTTCAACTATAAACCCCATGTACGATATATATCATTCAGCATCTAACAGTTTTAATTTTATGCAAAATTGCATTCACCGATGTGTTTATTTTAAGGTAATAATGTAACAATTTCCTGCACATAATGCAAAATCTACAAAAATAAAATGAAATGCAAAACAACATTAAAATATAAAAACACACGTGTAAGCATTTTGCAAATCACTCACACAGTTCAAATAGAATAAATAAATCAGCATAAAAATTATATACATACCTGTTGCCTGCATTATCAACAAAATGCGCTGTCTCGCCAACAAAAACATGAGTGGAGATGAAACTGTGTATCATACCCACAACATCGCACAGTCTCACTTTTGCAGTTAATTTAACAAGAAAAAGAATTGCCTTAACCAATTCTTCAGCAATATTATCAGGTGGAGCGCAAACAGCATGCTCTGATTTCAACGCAGCCTTAAAAGTTCGATAAAATAAACATTAAAAACACAAACCTAACAAAAATAGCCAATATTGAATCAAAAAATATTACAGTTCATCAACATGTACAAATACAATAAAAAATAATTAAGCTTACAAAGTCAAAATGCATCATAAATTCAACTTAAAAATGCTTTGCAATTCATTCAATAAACTATAATCATTTTTTTGCAATGTGACTGATCGTATTTATGTTTGGCAAAAAATTTGAGGTAGATGCAAACATACACACATTTATATTTATATATATAGACAATATATTCGCTTACCTCATATGTCAAACCTTCATCACCTGTAGCTGCACATGTCCAAACCAAAGAATTAAGTATCATAGTACGTTTAAAATACTGCCTAAACATTTCAAATAAATTATTACAGTTAAATAATTAGAAATAAAATAACGCATCAATCATACTCAAATTCCCTGAACACTTCCTTTGTGCATGGACAATAAAACACCTTTTCATCCGGATGCAAATCGGCAGGGCGTGGAACAAAACGTAAAGGTTCACCTTGCAGCAACGGCATTGATAACAATTGCACAATATTAAAACAATTTTCAGAAAACGTTCTTAATCGTAGGCAACGAAATAATTTATTTATGATGCTTCTAAAATACAAAGCAAACTTTTCCACACTGATAAAAATACAGTAATAACAGTCTCTCAACAATCATTTTCCAGCGACTTTCTAAATTTGTCAGGTTAACATTGCTTTAGACTTTCAGTATTCGCCTTCTTTCCTGATCTTCAAGTTTTAATTCACAAAATATATCAACTTTAATATATTCAATAAAAATGAAAAAGAAACAAAATATATTATTCAAAATTTCAAAAATAATGCAAATTATACAGTATGCATTTAGTTAACTGTTCAGAAAAATAAAAATAACATTCACATATTACAGTATCTCAAAATTTCAAGCATGATTAAAACAGCATAATCTTTTAACAACTGCTTAAATTACTATATAAAAAAATTTTATGCTAAAATTTATGATGAATTTTATAATAAATTCTTTTTTTTCGTGCATTAAATAACGTAATTTAAAACTTCACAATGTTCATACTGTTGCTTATTTCTGTGATGTATTTAACAAAAATATTTTTTCGACTACTGTATGAGCTTAAAATTAATATTTATTTTTATTTATTTTGATCAAATCATTTATTATTGTTGATTTGACAAAATAACTTTTTTGAGGTCAGAATTTTCGTTTTGAACAGAAATGATTCTTACAAACGCCAGAAAAACAAATCGACCGTAATACGTAGTGAAAGTGAGTATATTTTCAGAAAAGGTTGAGAAAACTTAAACCTGCTCATTGTCAGCTGCGTGTTCACCAGGTCTTTAACATTTATATATATTTATGAGCAAACAAAATAAAACAATTTCAAAACAAAGAATTTTTTACAATTTCAAAAACCAAAACTTTTTACATGTTTAGCACATGAAACTACCTAATATATAACAACAGTTTTGTTTAAATAAATGTTCATTGGTTTTTTGAATTCAAAGCAAGCTTCATCGTAACAAAACGTTACATGCTACTAAGTAATGCGTAACATGTTTTATGACATTACCATTTCACGAAAATTATACATCAACAGTTAATATTATCTGTTATAATGAATCTGGAAATAATAACAACAAACCAAAGTGTTACGTTGGCTGTTGTACATCGCAAACAACAAGTAATTCAAAAAATGTATACCTATACTAATTGATGGCAAAAAATTGCCATCACGAATAATATTCAAATTTAACAAATCTGACTGGATTTTACTGCAACACTATTTATTTTATTGGGCAAGCTGCAACATGTGAATGCTGAACCACTATCACAATTACTGACGTAATCAGCGTTTTGTTTATATATACCTGATTATCAATTACTGTTTCACGATAAGCACTCAAGCAAGCGAGCAAGCAAGCAAGCAAGCAAGCAAAATTAGTTTAGTTGTATCAAACTTTTCTGAAATTTATCAATGCTTTTAGAAATGTTGTATAGCGCAACTTTAATTGAGATTACGCGACAGTGATGTTTGCCTTTTTATTGTACATTGTAGATAGATAAATCAGTTTTCTAAGTTGATGTATTTGATTAGTGTTGAAATTTGTTTCACTTTTCTATGTTGTAGTCGCTTCGGATAGGTGATGAGTAAATTGTTCAAATTTTATTATTAATAAATTTTAACTAATTTGAATCTTTTTCTAGGATTCGAAATATGTATTTGTATTACTATTTGAACGAAAATGGTGACAGAGTGTACACTTTGAAAGCAAAAGATCCAGCTGGCAGATTGACATTATCAGCTCATCCGGCAAAGTTTTCTCCGCAAAACACATTTTCACAGCAGAGAATTTTAATCAAGCGACGTTTCCATCTTCTTCCAATGCAACAGAAATTGAACAAACTTGAATAACTGTATGTCAATAAACTTGAATGTTTAGTTTTAGTAATAACTGAATAAAAGTTTGTATTTGTTTTTTCTGTTTGCTTCAACTGTGAATGTGTCTCTTGCCAATTATTGCATTACATGCGCAATTATGAGCATTACAAATTTGCACATGTGCGAATTATTTCAGGCGAAATAAAAGATACTTTTGACATATAAGTGAATTAATTAAATGGTAAGTGAATTTTTGTAGAAAAAGAAATGAAAAAATTATGGACAACTTTGCAAAATATGCCAAATTGAAAATGCTTCATAGGCAAAAGCTTCCAATTTCAATTGTGACATTTCATAACTGTTTTAATTTAGTTTTGGCAAGCACGTAGAAGAGTTCGACAATTTTTTCGAAAATTCCAACCAGAAGATTATCGGACAAAATTGAAACTGATGCATCACGCACGTTTGTGGTATTTCGCCCTAGCCTGGGGTGCGTTGGGAATGCTTCTATTAGGAATGCGAGAAACACGAAACTCAGCAAAAGTTTCCGAACAATAAACAATCCTATCACATTATATGCATATCACCTATGGATTTTTTCTTTTCTTTGTGAATTATTTAAAATTCTGTTTCCAAAAAACAAATGCAATAAAAATTATCAATCGATGAAGAAGAAAGAGCAAGCATTTTGTGATGTGTAAAGAGACATTCAACGTGGTGAATCATATTTTTCCACCATAACAGTAGTATAACATTGTGTGAATGAAAATAAAATTCTATTATTATTACTGAAAAATGGAGAAAAAATTTTTACTTTGTAAACGGAATAAATATGAATACCGTAAGATTAAATTCAATTTGAATTTGAAACATTGAACTTAAAAAAGTAAAAAAGCACGCATGCATATAAAAATATCGAAATATTCAAAAAGAAAAACAAAATTCTTACTATATATTTAAAAAAGACTTTTCAACGCATTTTTATCAATTCTATTCACAAAATAACAGTAACTGACAATAAGGTACTTCCGGCACGCATACTGTACATTGCAAACCGACTTTGTCGTGTTTGTCAATTGTACGCAATGAAATTTGAATTTTTTTAACGTAAAACATTTCTGATACTGCACATTTTGTGGACGAAATATTGAATCCAAGCAGACAGAGTTTAGTAGTGAATTGTTAGAAATTTTATTGCAAAATTTTCAATTTAACGGTTGAAGAAAGTGTGAACGTTTATCGTTGAAAATTTATACGTGGAAAAAGTTTAAAAGCAAAAAAAAGAAAGAATGATAAAACCAATTCCATCCAATCAACTCGTCTTACTCGGTGGCAACGAGAAACATATTACGTTGAACGTTTACTCCGTCGAAATGCGATTACTTTGCTTCTGCATGTCTGGATGCAATGTGACGGTCAAGATCTCTTTTCCTGACCAACAATTTTCCGCATACTGGACATTGAAGATTGGACTGGCCTTTGGTTTGAATTTGATGCAATCTGGTGTGCTTGTTCAAGTTGCTTGGATCGCCGAAGGCGCGGTTGCAAATTTTGCACTGCAACGGCTTGAAGCCGGTATGCGTCCGCAGGTGAATCTTCAAGCCGTACTTTCTCGAATAGAGCTTGCCGCAGTAGATGCATCGGTGCCCTTGGGCAGTTTTGCCAAGCGTTGTTGCCACAAGTTCAACCGCATTTTTCGATACCTGGCCCAACTGTGCCAGTTGTATTGCTTGATGCTGTTGATGAAAAGGTTGCTGAATTGGTAGCAACGTTTTCACAATTTCCACTCCACTGCTGCCGTAGTAGGACGGGCTGTTCACATTATTGGCTATGCATGCATATTTTTCCACTGGCTTTTTCATGGTTTGCAAACTTTTCTTCTCGTCTTCTTCAACATGTTTGTCCAACCAGGGTCGAAATAATCCATTTCTGTCCGTCTTCACAGCCACAGGTTTACTTTGAAAATTCACTTCAGCTTCATCCACTCTTCTACAACCATGATACACTGGTTGACTGATCCACATCAACACAGACGGTTGGTAGACTCGCATTTCTTGAAAACAAACGAAATTATATATATATATATATATATATATATCACACGTTACTTTACATAGAAAAATTTAAATAGTATTAATTTCAAAAGATAAAAGAAGAATTACCAATGGGTGATATATTGTTCAAAATAGAAGAAGTACAAGCAATTGAAGAGTGAGGTGAAGCAATGTTGAGCATAATTAAGAATTCATTAAAAAACAAAATACAACAATAGTTGGAAAGATAGCAAGATGAGAGAAGAACAGCAGCGGCGGTGGGGAAAATGAAATTGCAAATGATCAAAGTGATCAAATGAACAATCTGACGGTTTGAAAAGACCGTAAAAGAGAGCAGCAGCAACAGCAGACCTGCGGTGATCGCCCCCTTTTCACCTTATTCGTCAATTGTATTTTAAAGCTGAAGAGAAAAACAAAGAAAGCAGCATTAGCCGAATAAGAGAAAGCTTGTGACCCTTTGACAATGCCGATGTGAAAGCAGTGGCCGGTCAAGAGGAGCACCAGTGTAATAAGGCGATGAAGAAAAGCAGCGCTTGTAGTAAGAAGATTAACAGGCGGTGACGTGGCGGTGAAAGTTGTGATGCTCACCAGCGGCTCGTTTTACATTCTCGCGGCGTTGTTTTACACCGCCTACGCGTCTGGCTGTCTTTGTTTCATCTTCTTCCTTTTTTGTATATTAATTTTCATGTCTGCCTGTCTGTCTGCCTGTCTGATTCTCTTTGTCTGTCTGTCCGGCCAACTGACGGTAAGGGAATCTTTTCTCCAACCTGCCCTTCCTGCCTGCCTAAGATCACCCTAAGAACAATTGTATCGATCAGATTTTTAATCCTGCAGCCAGCCAAAGCTAGAATCTATTGGTGCAAAGCAGATGCTGACTATTGTTTATGCTGGTGGAATGAGAGCGAGCAGTTGGGTTCGGATACATGGATTATGCAAAGAAAAAGAAGAATAAAAATAAAATACGAGAAACTTGAACTTGAAAATCTTGTTACGAAATCCGATAGCGCTTTGATCACCATCGCCAACAATAAACACCAATAAACTACTATTGTTGACAATTCTCGCCTGCTAAAAGCTGTCCTAATCGCCAGATTTTGACCACTATAATCCGCGACAATTAATGATAATTACTGTCGTCCTCGATCCTTCTCGGTCACCAGCTCTCATACGGTAGCATTTTCAAAGCATAATTAATTTGTATTCAAAAATTAAAATAAAATACTCACTCAGTTAGTAGACGGTAAAAACACTTTGGATGTTTCGCAACTACGGTGAACAAACGTATTATCACTGACACATTCAAACGTGTAGAATCTCTCCTATAGGCATGGTCGTTGATAATAATATCATCCAAATATGTGAGCTTCGTTATATCATTCACGCTGGTTGCAGTTGGGAAAATTTTCCTTTCAACAATGAGCCACATCAATAGAAAAGCTTTTGAAATTAGCCAACAGATCTTTTGACACTTGTTGAGCGACATTTTGAAAACAATCCTCCCAAACCACACACACACACACACACACATACATACATACACACGGCCGTTAGCTTCATTGGAACATCACCGGTGAATTGAATAGGATCGTCGATGCGCAAGCAGCGTCATCACAATAGCCTCAACAAACGGATGGATATACGTTGACAGCGTATCAAGTTGCACATCAAAGAGCTTTGCTGCTGACGATTCACCTGCAATCATTTCGCATCAAATCAACATTCAAATTGTCAAATGTTCAAACATGCAAAAAAAAATCAATTTCTCTCAGTTGTTGTACAAAACCAGTTTTTTTTTCGGTTCAATTTTTAATATTCATTTAAATTTATTCAAATCTAATAATTTGAGGGGATGGTCCAAAGCGGTCCCACTTTTCACCGCGTGCAGCTGCTTGCCGTTGTATAAAATGATTTTGCAATCGTATGGGAAAA